>PVKP010019422.1:0-42478 GCA_004027715.1 Plecturocebus donacophilus | reverse complement strand
AAAAGTTCTTTTGATTAGTTGATAACTAATTTCAGATACACTTTTTTTCCCAAGTTTTCAAACCAGAAGAACTACGACAGGCACTGATGCCAACATTGGAGGCACTTTACCGTCAAGATCCAGAATCCCTTCCTTTTCGTCAGCCTGTGGACCCTCAGCTTTTAGGAATCCCTGTAAGTATCTGGTGGTACTACTGTTTTTGTTTTTAAATTTGATAACAGCTTTATTGAGAGATAATTCACATTCCAAATAATATAGCCACTCATTTCAAATGTATAATTCAGTGATTTTTTTTTTTTTTTTTTTGAGACACTGTTAATCTGGCTGCCCAGGCTGCAGTGCAGTGGCTTGATCTTGGCTCACTACTGCCTCTACCTCTTGGGCCCAGATGATTCTCCTACTTTAGCCTCCTGAGTAGCTGAAACTACAGGCATGTGCCACCTCAGCTGCATAATATTTTGCATTTTTTAGTAGAGATGGGGTTTCACCATGTTGCCCAAGCTGGTCTTGAACTCCTGGACTCAAGCAGTCAGCCCACCTCAGACTCTCAGAGTGCTGAAATTACAGGCATGAACTACCAGGCCTGGCCTAATTCAGTGATTCTTAGTATATTCACAGAGTTGTGCACGAGACTTTTATTTTCATCATTCAAAAAAATCCTCTGCTATTAACAGTCACTCATCATTTTCTCCCATAGCACCCCAATCCTAGACCATCACCAAACTGCATTCTGTCTCTGGATTTGTCTGTTCTACACACTTAATTAAATTAAACATGCAATATGTGATTCTTTGTGCCAGGACTTTCCTTAGCATAATGTTCTCAAGGTTCATTCGTGTTGTAGCATGAATGAGTACCTCATACCTATTCATAGCCAATAATATTCCATTATACACATTTTCTTTACCCATTGATTAGTTGGTAGACATTGGGTTGTTTATACTTTTTGACTATTAAGATAGTACTACAGTGAATATTGATGTACAAGTTTTGTGTGGATTTATGTTTTTATTTTTCTTTGGTATTTACCCAGAAGTGGAATTCCTGGGTAGTATAGTTCATTTACTTTTGTTGTTTTAAGAGCCAATAGATCATAGCAGAAAAATGGACCCCAATTATCTTTGTTTTTAAAGTTGCCTCCATATACTAGGCTGCTGGCAGGTGTCATTTGGGGGTTTTAAACTGTTACTGGGCCGGGACCAGTGGCTCATGCCTGTAATCCCATCACTTTAGGAGGCCAAGGCGGGCAGATCACTTGAGGTCAGGAGTTTGAGACCAGCCTGGCCAAACGTGAAACTCCATCTCTACTAAAAATACAAAAATTAGCTGGGCGTGGTGGCACATGCCTGTAATCTCAGCTACTTCGGAGGCTGAGGCAGGAGAATTGCTTGAACCTGGGAGGCCGAGGTTGCAGTGAGCCAAGATCGTGCCATTGCACTCCAGCCTGGACAACAGACCAAGACTCTGTCTCAAAAGTCAAGTGCTTCCAGGGTCAAAAGGTTTTAGGAATTTTCTCCTTCTGTATCTTGCTGTGATTTCAGATGGAACACTTTAAGTTCTGTAGGCTTAGTTTCCTAATTGTACACCTCTTCTAGTACTAAAATTTTAAATGTTTTTGACTTTACTGATCTGACATGTACTTTCATAAAGTACCTGGAGTAGTTTCAGTAAACTGTCAGCCTGATGTCTAGAAAGTCCATAGTAGTTCTGTTTTTCTGCCCTTTGAGTAGGTTAGTATCTCTGTAGACTGATGATTTAAAGAAGTATTGGACATCGGTCACCTCTTGGGGAATATAGACAGATCAGAAACTAAAACACTGCCTCAAAGATTAACAATGATAGTGGATGATACTCCATCTCCCATAAATATAGTTAGACTTGAGTAATGTTTGATGTCGCTTGTCTTCTTTCTAGGATTACTTTGATATTGTGAAGAGCCCTATGGATCTTTCTACAATTAAGAGGAAGTTAGACACTGGACAGTATCAGGAGCCCTGGCAATATGTTGATGATATTTGGCTTATGTTCAATAATGCCTGGTTATATAACCGGAAAACATCACGGGTATACAAATACTGCTCCAAACTATCTGAGGTCTTTGAACAGGAAATTGACCCAGTGATGCAAAGCCTTGGATACTGTTGTGGCAGAAAGGTAAGAAATGGTTTTCAAATTTGTAGCTTTTTGAGGATACCTAGAATAATATAGTGATGTCTGTGGTAAGAGAATATTTGACTTCCGGCTTTGACATGGCTTGCTTATTCATTCATTCATTCATTCATTCATTCATTCATTTATTTGAGACAGGGTCTTCTCTGTCCCAGGCTAGAGTGCAGTGGTGAAGTCATAGCTCACTGCAGTCTCAACCTCCTGGACTCAAGCAGTTCTCCCACCTTAGCCTCCTGAGCAACTGGGACTACAGGCATGAGCCACCTCTCCCAGCTGACACAGTCTTTCTCTTAATGTGTGCCACAGTAGTAATAGCTCTTAATATGAAATGGAATTTCTTTAAAGGCATTTTTTCACAGGGGTCAATTGTATGGAAAAGTTGATCAATTAAATTACTGAATCAACAGACTGAGCTCATCTGGAGTAGAGGCATTCTTATGTTCAGCTGTAGGAGCAGATTCCTCAGCATCTGTTGGCTTTTCAGTACATACCACTTCACATTATTGGTTTTTTGTTTTTAAAATAAGATTGGGGTCTTGCTGTGTTTCCTAAGCTGGTCTGGAACTTTGGGCTCATGCAGTCTTCGCACTTTGGCTTTCTGAGCACTGCAGGCAAGTGCCACCATGCCCAGCTATTCCTGGTGGGTTCTTTGATAGTGATGGAAGGATATGACTGCTAAGCCTACCTCAGCATTTCGAAATAATGTAGAAGTAAACCGAGAATGATTTTCTGAAACTGAATTAGCCCATTATAATGAACATAAATGAGAACTAAGACACCACTGACTTTTGTTTCTGATTTGCCATTCTTACTATTCTAGCTTGTCCTTAAGGCCTCTGTGCTTTTTAACAAATGGTTTCTTTTGCAGTTGGAGTTCTCTCCACAGACGCTGTGTTGCTACGGCAAACAGTTATGCACAATACCTCGTGATGCCACTTACTACAGTTACCAGAACAGGTAAGCTTGGCCAGGTGTGGACCATGGTCCATGTGTCCACATGTCCAGGGAGTGCATGCGGATGGACCAGCACACGTACAGTCATGGTTCATGTGTATCTTGCTTAAAGACAACTGTATAGCACAAGTTCTGTTTTTTGCCTTCAGCCTTTGTTTGCAGAATTGGAAAATTTTCTATCAGAATAGCCTTGCATCAGTTGCCCTGGTTTCCTTCCAAGACTCTGAGAAGTTAAGCAACTTTGTGAGTTGTTGACATAGATGGGTCTGTATCCCAGGCCCCACTTCTCTTTCTACTGTGTTTTTAATTGATCATCACAGCCTGAGGCAAAACAGAGATGATTTTCAAACTTCTGAAACTAACTAGACAGCTTTTTGGAAATGTTTCCCTTTTATATGAGGCCTGTCGCTGAGTTGTTCTTGGAATATATGAAAACAGGATTCTGGAGTCTTTTATTTGCCTCATATTAAGCAAATTGAAAGGAAAACCTCAAATAGCTCTGTACCTTACTTTTCCCAACACAGCCTTGCATATGACAGAGGACATTTTGAGTCTAATAAACTAGGCACCTCTGCCTAATTTTCTCCTGCCCAATCAATGGCTGTAATCACATAAATCGCATTCACTCTTTTTTTTTTTTTTTTTTTTTTTTTTTAACGGAGTCTTGCTCTGTCACCAGGCTGGAGTGCAGTGGCGAGATCTCGGCTCATTGCAACCTCCGACTCCCTGGTTCAAGTGATTCTCCTGACTCAGCCTCCCAAGTAGCTGGGATTACAGGCACGCGTCACCACACCCAGCTAATTTTTGTACTTTTAGTAGAGATGAGGTTACACCATGTTGGCCTGGATGGTCTCAATCTCCTGACCCTGTGATCCGCTGGCCTCTGCCTCCCAAAGTGTTGGGATTGCAGGGGTGAGCTCCCGCGCCAGCTGCATTCACTAACCTCTCTTAGCCACAATTTGTCTCCTGTTTTCAGTGATCAGCCTACAATACAGCTTGCATTGGGTGTTTATTTGGGGCTCTGATAACAGTAATAAGGCTGGATGGTACTAATACTCTTTGTTTGTTAATACCAAATCCATGGTGTTGGTTTTTGCTGAACTTGTGTGATGCAGATGTATTTCTAGCTTTGAAAAGTCACTTAAACTTCTTATTTTATATACAAAAAGTTAGGTGTGCTTCTGATGCTTTGTAGACCTAATGCTTTGATTTTGCAGTGAGTGAAAATCTAGTTTACTCATTTGAAACCTAGAAAAGTGGGAGTCAAATGTATAAGTACCTTATGTTTGAAAAAGCAAGTAACTTGACATGAAAGTTTTCTCATGTTTATTAAAACAGTAGTGTAAAGTGTTTATCTTTGCACCAAGCCACCTTTAATCATATACCTGCACACACCACTTCCTTTTAAAATGTGTCCACTTGATGGCTATAGTCAGTATTTAACTGCTTCTGCAGGCTTTTCAGTAAACCATTTTTTTCTTTGTTTTTTGAGATAGGGTTTCACTCTGTTACCAGGCTAGAGTCTGTAGTGGTGTGATCTTGTCTCACTGCAGCCTCTGCCTCTCACTGGCTCAGGTGATTCTCCTAACTCAGTTTCCCAAGTAGCTGAGACTTCAAGCATATGCCACCACACACACTCAGCTAATTTTTTGTGGAGACGGGGTTTTAACATGTTGCCCAGGCTGGTCTCAAACTCCTGAGCTCAAGCGTTCTGCCTGCCTCAGCCTCCCAAATTGCTGACGTTATAGATAAGAGCCACCATGCCTGGCGGGAAAGCAGTTTTTTTACTTAAGGCTTCCTTGGGATAAGAAGGAAATTTTGTGTCTTTTAATCCACAGTTTTTTTTTTTTGTTTTGGTTTTCTTTTTTTGAGATGGAGTCTTGCTCTGTTACCCAGACTGGAATGCAGTGGCATGATATTGGCTCACCGCAACCTTTGCCTACCAAGTTCAAGTGATTCTCCTGCCTCAGCCTCCCAAGTAGCTGGAATTACAGGCGTGTGCAACCATGCCCAGCTAATTTTGGTATTTTTAGTAGACACAGGGTTTTACCATGTTGGGCAGGCTGGTCTCTAACTCCTGACCTCAGGTGATCCACTCACCTTGGTTTCCCAAAGTCCTAGGATTACAGGCTTGAGCCACCATACCTGGCTATGGTTGTTTTTACATTATTGTTTTCTGCAACTGTATCTATAGTGGGCTTTTGGGGTGGGGGAGGCTGTGGTTTTTTGTTTTATAAGTGGGAAGAAGTGTGATTCCTATATTTACGTAGTGAGTAGCAGCTCTTCTCTCCCTGGTATATTTATCCTTCTTCCTCCTTTTGATTATTTACATCACATAGCGTTAATTGCTGAAATGAAAGGATATGGGTCTGTGTAATTGAAACTTTTGCTTTTATTTGCAGTAATCATTTGCTACTTGTGATCCCATTTGAGATATTTAATGCTAATCTGTGCTTTGCCTTGGCTTTCTGCTTTGTGTTGTTCTGTCTTGCTTTTATGTTTTTTGTTGTCTTGCAATCCCTCATTTCTTCGTTTGTTTTGTGTTTTTTTTTTTCTCCCTCATGCTTGTCGTTGTCTGCACTTGGCTTTGATTGCAAAAAAAAACAAAACAAAACAAAACAAAAAAACAAAACCCAAACTGTGGGGCCCATATATCTGCATCATTGAATGTCCTTGTCGCCGTTGATGACCTGCTCTCTGCTCCCGTCCCCCTCCTTGGCCTGCTGTGATTGGTGGCTTCGTTGCTTGGCTTGGGCTGTGTTGTGTGAACGGAACAGTTCACCCCAGTATGGCCTTCTTGCCGACAGGTATCATTTCTGTGAGAAGTGTTTCAATGAGATCCAAGGGGAGAGCGTTTCTTTGGGGGATGACCCTTCCCAGCCTCAAACGTAAGTAACTGCATTCTTTTGAAAAGTGCTAATTAGTTGTTGTCACATGATTATACACAGGCTTATTTCTAAATGAACTTAAGCTATGCTGTTGAATATGGTAGCCATTAGCCACGTCTTGCTATTTAAATGCAAATTAAATAAAATTTAAAATTGTTTATCACATGGACTACTTACAGTTCAAGTGTTCAGTAGTAGCTCTCTGTGTCTGGTGGCTACCATATTGGTCAACCCAGAGAATATATCCATCATAGTAGAAAGCGCTATGAGACATCACTGGACTAGGGAATATGTCAGCAGTAGGCAGTCATCTTAGTTATAGTAAAAGTTATTCTGTATAGGAAGCAATAAGTTTCTCTTTGAAAAATTGAAAGTTTAGTACAAGAAAACTTCATTATTAACTTTTCTGAGTTTGAGGGTAATTGAACTGATGAGCACCTTATACCCTTCTCTTATAGGTTAACAGGTCACTATTTTAGTGAATAATAGACTTTAACAACATGTAAGGGTTTAAGAGACTTGCTTGGGCTTTGCAATCTCACAAGCTCTTACCATTTGGTAAATGGCCAAGAAAAAAATTTTAGACATATAGTCTAGTAGTAGTAGTAATCTCTTAAGATTTAGGCAGTCAGTGTAATTCAAACTTGGACTGTTGAAGAAGGAAAAACTGCTTAGTGTAATTTTAATATTGCAGGTTCATATTTACTTCTGTTTAGGACATTGCACAAAAATATGGAATTGTTTTGTTCCTAGCAAAAATAGGGCTTCTGAGAAAAGCTGTGTTTAATTTTTCTAAATTGGGTTGTAAAAACAGCAGTGGCACCCAGACACATAGATACTGGGAGCCGATGATCCTTGAAACATTTTGACACTTGGTTAAGCCAGGAAGCTCAGCTCTAGGGTAAGTTTCCTTGATTGGGGAAGAGACATAATCCTTGCCATTGAACTCTCTCAAGTGGCTTACCAAATATTCTAAACCTGAAAGCAGTACATCTCTAGCTTTGAAAAGTGTAGGAACAAGACCCCTCCCAATTCTGCAGGTCTATAGTGGACACAAGTGTCTGTTTTTAACAAACTCCGAGATGTCTTCTGGTGCTGCTGGTCTTCAGATGGAGTAGCAAGACAGGCCATTCAGGAGAATACTATCAACAGAGATGAAAGAATCTCTAGGCCATAACTAGTATAAGAAACAGTTTTCAGTGTGGACATGTCCTCATTTTTGTAAGGAAGAATAACAGTAGTCCAAGTTGGGCCCCTAATGTTTATTCTAGTTGGAGCATGGTAAGAACTGTTAGCTTTTGTATGTAGTGAGGCTACGAGCAGTGTGGTATGCTAGGTTTCAGGATGGGAAGCCATGTGAAATTTTGAAATGTGAAATATGGAACTTTTGTCCTTCAGATTTACCCCAAAACCTATATTCTTAATGTTGAAATTTTCTGTTGATGTAAAAAGTTGTTTGACGAGACCCTTCCTGAAAACGTTTTATTTAAATAGTGATTTACCTCTCAGTATACATGCCATTTTTTGTAACTCAGTCTAGGAACATTAAACTATAAAAAGACACAAATACCTCACACCAAGAGTAGTAACAGGCAACATTTTCTAACTTTTTTTTAAAGATGGGGTTTCACCATGTTGGTCGGGCTGGTCTTGAACTCCCGACCTCAGGTGATCCGTCCTCCTTGGCCTCCAAAGTGCTTGGATTACAGGCGTGAGCCACCACGCCCGGCCTAGGCAAGATTTTCAAAGGAAAAGAAGGAATAGTTTTTCTAGTTCTTCCTGGGTTCTCCATTTCTGATAAGAGGAAATGTATTTCCTCTTAAGTCCTATAGAATATTCCTTTACATAAACATGCATTTTGTGTGAAACAAGAATGCATCTATTTAAATGTATATTCTTAAAAGACCTAAATCCGTTTATAGTTTGAAGTTTGTTCCTTTGGTTAGAACAGCAGTCCGATTGCTCATCTCTATCACTTTTTCTCATTGTGTCCCTTTTCTCTCCTTAGTACAATAAATAAAGAACAATTTTCCAAGAGAAAAAATGACACACTGGATCCTGAACTGTAAGTAAGACCCCCTTGAATAGTTAGTACACTTTGATTTTTCCTTTTCCCTTTTACTCTCTTGGTTTGCGTGATCCATCAGATGATCCTGTATTCTTGGGCTAAATCTATATAACATACATCTAATGAGTAGTAAAACCATGGAAAACACTGAAGAACTAAGAAACGTTAGTTTTTAATGTTAATTTTTTTTTTTTTTTTTTTTTGCCTGTGCAGAAGACAGAAGTTTTTAATGTTAATTTTAATGTTCTTAATGTTCAATGGAAAACATTAAAGATCTAAACCTCTAGTTTACAGTGAGGCCTTTAGAGCATGGAGGATTGAAATGTATGTTTTCTAGATGTTCTTAAAATGGGTGGGATGGTATCAGACTCATTTGGAATTTTCAACACCAGTAATCTGTCCCTTAATAATTAGCTGGGCTTGGCCAGGAGCAGTGGCTCATGCCTGTAATCCCAGCACTTTGGGAGAACAAGGTGGGTAAATCACCTAAGGTCAGGAGTTGGAGACCAGCCTGGCCAACTTAGTGAAACCCAAATTAGCTGGGTGTGGTGGTGCACACCTGTAATCTCAGCTACTTGGGAGGCTGAGGCAGGAGAATCACTGGAACCCGGGAGGCAGAGGTTTCAGTGAGCTGAGATCATGCCACTACACTCCAGCCTGGGTGATAGAGGGAGATTCTGTCTCAGAAAAATTAGCCAGGCATGATGGTGTGTGCTTGTGGTCCCAGCCAGGTAGCTGAGAGGCCAAAGCAGGAAAATGTTTTGAGCACAGGAGTTCAAAGTTACAGTGAGCTGTGAGCATGCCACCCACTTCTTCAGCCTTTGCAAGAGAATGAGACCCTATCTCTAAAAAAAATAGAAACTTTTTTAAAACTGTTCTCAGTTCTTTGATCATGACCTTGGGTATCTTTGTCAGAAGTCATGGGAAATATTTGAAGTTTTCATTTGGTTAAGGTTTGAGGTTAATCTTGGAATTCGCTCTGCTCTTCCAGGTTTGTTGAATGTACAGAGTGTGGAAGAAAGATGCATCAAATCTGTGTCCTTCACCATGAGATCATCTGGCCCGCTGGGTAAGGCTTAAGTTGCTTGTTTCTGTGGAATTTCTCTTTATCATGAATATTAATTAGTTTTTTATTCTGTGCATGCAATGACTTATTGTATCTTCTAAGTTACAGTCTTTAAGTTTTCTTCTTTGGATTTGGCAATGATAATTGCAGTTCACTTTTTAAAAATTAAAGATATTTAATTTTTTTTAATTTAAATATACATTTTTAGCCGTATACATATATTTTATTCTGCTGGATTTTTTATTAAAACTATATTGTAGTTATTACACATTAAAAATAAATGCCTTTGGCCAGGCAAGGTGGCTCATGCCTGTAATCCCTACACTTTGGGAGACTGAGGCTAGCGGATCACCTGAGGTCAGGAATTCCAGACCAGTCTGACCAACATGGCAAAACCCCATCTCTACTGAAAATTTAAAAATTAGCCAGGCATGGTGGCATGCACCTGTAATCCCAGCTACTCCGGAAGGAAGCTGAGGCAAGAGAATCACTTGAACCTGGGAGGTGGAGGTTGCATTGAGCTGAGATTGCACCATTGCACTCCAGACTGGGTGACAGAGTGAGACTTTGTCTCAAAAAAAAAGGAGAGAGAAAAGTAAATCCTTTTAATAAGGCATCTAGAAACTAGCATCATGCTGTGAATGGCATACCGTTAGTCTGGCCCTGGTAAGGATCATCTTTTGGTTAGGGCTGGGGACAGCAAATTATAAGGCTGTAGTCATGGTATAATTGTCTAGTGAAAGGGAGAGGCCATCACTTTGTACAAGAGGAACTAATCCGAGCCATGTTCCAAAGGAAGAGGGTATATGGATATCAGGTGCCTCTCATTAGGATGGGATCTCCATGTCTTCTGCTCTGTTCTTGGGCTGATTGTTGCTCCTGATTTGGAGGTTACAAGAAAGGGCAGGCTAGTTAACAAATTTCACTTTTCTTTTTTCACTGTTATTTTCTATGTGAAAATAACACTAAGGAAAATTACAATAGGGGATGGTTTGGGGGCTCTGTTGTATTTTCAGCATGACTTGTCTTTTAAGTGTGCCATTTTAATGTTTTCCTTAATCACAGACTTCTTCGTATAAATGATTGAGAGACTTTTTATGGTTCTTGCAATTTAGGATCAGTCAGCTGAATGACAATCTCTGTTATTCTGTGTTAAGCTTGCTTTTTCTTAAAATTTGAATAGTATGACAGTTTAAAAAGTGACGGTCTCAGCTTCTTCTTTCCCACCCAGATTTCCCACCACAGAAATAACATAGCCAACAGTTTGGAAAGATTCTTTCTATACCCTTTTGTACATAGAATCATACTTTCTTAATTTATATGTATTTAATTGTTAATTTTTTTTTTTTTTTTTTTTTTTTTTTTTTTTTTTTTTAATTTTTTTTTTTAAAGACGGGGTTTCACCATGTTGGTCAGGCTGGCCTTGAACTCCGGACCTCAGGTGATCCACCCGCCTTGGCCTCCAAAGTGCTTGGATTACAGGCGTGAGCCACCACGCCCGGCCTAATTGTTAATTTTTGTATCTTGTTATAGGTCATAAACTTTTTTTTTAAATTGAGTCTCACTTTCATTGCCCAGGCTGGAGTACAGTGGTACAATCTTGGCTCACTGCAACCTCTGCCTCCTGGGTTCAAGCAATTCTTCTGCCTCAGCTTCCCGAGTAGCTGGGATTACAGGCACATATCATCATGCCCAACTAATTCTCTCATATTTTTAGTAGAGATGGGGTTTCATTACATGGGCCAGTGTGGTCTTAAACTCCTGACCTCAAATGATACACCCACCTCGGCCTCCCAAAGTATTGGGATCATAGACATTTTTTTAATGTCTGCTGCATTTTTTGTTTTGTTTGTTTTGATACAGAGTCTCACTCTGTCGCCCAGGCTGGAATGCAGCGGCACGATCTCAGTTCACTGCAACCTCTGCCTCCTGGGTTCAAGCCTCCTGAGTAGCTGGGACTACAGGCATGTGCCACCATGCCCAACTAATTTTTTGTATTTTTAGTAGAGACAGGGTTTCACCATGCTGGCCAGGCTGGTCTTGAACTCCTGACCTCATGATCCGCCCACCTCAGCCTCCCAAAGTGCTGAGATTATAGGCATGAGCCACCTTGCCTGGCCGTCTGCTGCAATTTTAATGAATGCATAGTATTCTGTAATATACTATAATGTATTTATTTACTTGGTAAACAAGTTTCTGTGGAAAATCTCCTTAGAGACACACATCCTATACATCTTCAGTAACAATCTATTGGCTCTGCTCTCAGAATGTACATTCCAACTGGTAGCATATACGGAATATCACCACTTGGGATTTTTCTCCCCAGTCACATTGGCAAAACTTCTATCTTGATTTGTAATCCTTGATCATCTTTCTATGTGTAAACCAATTTATATGCCCTTCATGTTTTTTCATGTCTGTTGCCTGTTTTTCAATTATCTTTTTTGTTCTTAGTGATTTCTAAAAGCTCTTTGTATATTAGTTTTAGAAATTTAGAAATAGTTCGCCAGATTGTCTTTTGAAATTTAACTTTGACAATAGATTTTGTTACATACTTTAATGGTTAAAGTTGTGTAAACAAAGGTTTGGTTTACATTTAGATTCGTCTGTGATGGCTGTTTAAAGAAAAGTGCACGAACTAGGAAAGAAAATAAGTTTTCTGCTAAAAGTAAGTTTTATTCTTAAAAGTAAATTTTGTCCAAACTTACCTGAAGACTAGACAAGAAGAAATCACCCAAAGTGAATTACTTTCTTTTTAATCACTGTAATAATCAAAGTAAAAATAAAATACTTTGGTACTCTCCTTAGAGTTGATCTGTAATAGTTGATCTGTACTTTTTGGTGTGAAATTTATTAGACCAAAGAAAAACTTCCAAGGAACAGATTTGTAGAGTGCACAAGATAGGTGTTTTCCCTGTTCCTGTATTTTTTCCTATTTGGGGCATTTCATAAAGGAGGAATAAGGTGTGGAAATAATTGGCCAGAATTGCCTATTTGTTTGGAGAGTCTCGCTCTGTCACCCAGGCTAGAGTGCAGTTGCAGGATCTCAGCTCACATCAACCTCCGCCTCCAGGTTCATGTGACTGTCCCGCATCAGCCTCCCGAGTAGCTGGGATTACAGGCGTCTGCTACCATGCTAGGCTATTTTTTGTATTCTTAGTAGAAACAGGATTTCATCATCTTGGCCAAGGTAGTCTTGAACTCCTGACCTCATGGTCTGCTCGCCTTGTCCTCCCAAAGTGCTGGAATTACAGGCATGAGCCACCGCACCCGGCCCGTTCTGTATTTTTGTAAACTCTTCCAAAATTGGTCATTTTACAGAATGAAAAGTTGGGGAAAATGACATTTAGAAAATATTGAGTACTGTGTCTGCTTTAACAGAACATATGTTAGAATGATATGGAAAAGATTTTCATGGTCCCTGAACTAGTATAACATGCAAATCTGCAAAGTAATGACTACTTTGCTATGATTTTTTGAATTTCACCAGTTTATCCTATTTGTATTGAAAAAAGTATAAGATTTGAGGTTGAACCTTTAGACTAACAATAGTAAATTTGCACCTCAGTAACTTTTAACTTTTACATTCCTAGGATTGCCATCTACCAGACTTGGTACCTTTCTAGAGAATCGTGTGAATGACTTTCTGAGGCGACAGAATCACCCTGAGTCAGGAGAGGTCACTGTTAGAGTAGTTCATGCTTCTGACAAAACCGTGGAAGTAAAACCAGGCATGAAAGCAAGGTATCTAGTCATTTCACTTTTCTTCTCTTATGGATCCAAAATTGCTCATACATGGTTACCATTGGTGATTCCAATCTGAATGAGTTATGTTGTGGTCCCCCCCGCCATCTGAATTGTATAGGTTTGTGGACAGTGGAGAGATGGCAGAATCCTTTCCGTACCGAACCAAAGCCCTCTTTGCCTTTGAAGAAATTGATGGTGTTGACCTGTGCTTCTTTGGCATGCATGTTCAAGAGTATGGCTCTGACTGCCCTCCACCCAACCAGAGGTATGACTGGCTCACAGTGGCTACTTCCTGATTTGTGTGGGAGTTCCAAGTTATGGTAATAGGTGGAAAAGCATAACAGGCAAGAAAGTGTTTATTGTGCTTGGTTTGGAAATGCAAAATCTCAAGTGTCCAGTAATTTTAAAGTGAAACAGATTAAAAAGCAAACCCTCAAACAAAATAACTGCTCAATACTGCTCTTCTGTGGTCATAGTAATAAAGGATATAAATAGCAACCTGAAATTGGAATTTGGAAACCAACGTGCTCTATCTACTCTTCAGAAAATGAGCTTCAATCTGGATAGTTAAGCTCTGTGAAAGTATGTCATACAAATAAATAGGTTAGGAATTTCTTATCTCCAAAAATAGCTTAAAGGCAGTAATAAGGATGTATAGGGATCAGCAAATACTGATTGATGTGTATGTGCCAGGCACTGCTAGGTACTACAAATAGAAGGAAGCCACTGGCTCACTGAACTTCCCTGAAGGGTTCACAGTCGAGTCACCCACCTGCCTGTGATGAGCTTCACAAATAATAACTATGTGAGCAAAGAGCCTCGGAGAGGAAGAGGGTGTTATTAGGCACATAAAGAACTCATCACGTGAGACTTGACTTTTTTTTGTTCTCCCCATTTTGTATAGGAGAGTATACATATCTTACCTCGATAGTGTTCATTTCTTCCGTCCTAAATGCCTGAGGACTGCAGTCTATCATGAAATCCTAATTGGATATTTAGAATATGTCAAGAAATTAGGGTAAGCATATTTTGATAATGGATTTTTTTTTTAATTAGCATGGCCTTCTGGTAAGACATAGGTTAAATATGCAAATATATAACTCTTTGCCCTTTTTTTTCCTTATTTTAGTTCTTACCTAACAATTATTCTCTCAACTTCTTCGGCGCCCCTTTGAAGTTAATGCTGTCCGTAGGAAAGAAGTGGTTATGTTGGCCCTAATTTCTCGCATCCAGCATTAGTTTTATTTTGTTCAGCTAAGCCATTGGGTCCAGTTTGCTTTGAAGTTTGATTTTTGTCTCTCAATTGAGGGCAGAATTTTAACTTTTACAACCTGGGTATCAAGACCAAAAACAAACAGCTCTGGAGATTCTTCTTACCTTTAGAGTATGTACATCATTGAAGACATTCACTCCCTCATCTGGAAGGCTGCTTCTCTGAACACTGTGCCTTTTATTTAGCTCTCTCGTTAAACAGATCCATTTTCCTTTGCAATGTAATCTTCATTTGGTCTTAATATGCAAACTTACAGAGGTTTTGTATCCAGGGCTATATTACCTGCTTTATGGCTGAAATTCACAACATTCTGCCGCCTCCAAAAATAAGTAGGCAATATGAGATCCGTTGTTTTTACTGTGGGTTATGCCTAATTCTGACCTCACAATGTTAATTAATATCATGCTGGGTTATACACTGTGTTATCTTGGGAGAAATCATTGGTATCTATATATGCTCCATCTTATGATTTAAGCTATAGCCTTCTAGAATAGATTGTCTTTTTTCCTTAATGTTCTTTCTCTTTGTATTGCTAGTTATACAACAGGGCATATTTGGGCATGTCCACCAAGTGAGGGAGATGACTATATCTTCCATTGCCATCCTCCTGACCAGAAGATACCCAAGCCCAAGCGACTGCAGGAATGGTACAAAAAAATGCTTGACAAGGCTGTATCAGAGCGTATTGTCCATGACTACAAGGTCAGTTGGGACATGGGGGCCAGGTGCTGACAAGTAAATCTGGAAATGCACTAATGTTGCTGCTCTGTATTCTGTCATTTAACTTAAAAAAAAAAAAAGAAAAAGAAAGTCTTATTTGTTCTAACACTTGCATGTAATTCTAAAAATGCTAATTTGATTGCTTTTATTTTGTATATTCAGAATTTTTCAATGTAAGGAAAACTTGGTCTTTGAAGAGTGGTAGATCAAGAAATCCCTGTTTTAAACATGTAACCAAAATTTTTGTCGTTGTTTTGGTAGAAATGGGGTATCGCTGTGCTGCCTAGGCTGGACTTGAACTCTTGGCCTCAGGTGATCCAAAGTGCTGGGATTACAGGCGTGAGCTACTGTGCCTGGCCTTCAAATGTATTTTTTTGTTTTGGTTTTTTGTTTGGTTTGGGTTGGTTCAGGTTTTAGGGGTGGGGGTGTTCTGTTTTGTTTTGTTTTCAGACAGGGTCACACACTGTCACCCAGGCTAGGGTGCAGTGGCATTATCTCTGCTCACTGCAACCTCTGCCTCCCAGGCTCAAGCCATCTTCCCACCTTAGCTTCCTGAGTTGCTGGGACTACAGGTGCACACTACCACACCTGGTTGTGTGTTGTTTTTTTGTTTTTGTAGAGACAGGATTTCACCATGTTGCCCAAGATGGCCTCAAACTCCTGAGCTCAAGTGATCCACCCGTCTCAGCCTCCCAAAGTGCTGGGATTACAAGCGTGAGCCACCTCACCCAGCCAAAAATACATTCTTAACAGTATTAAACATTCATGAATATAGGCTGTCTAATGAGACAAATTTGTCTTCCTCATTTTAGTAGTTCATCAACTGGATGTTTTCCTAAGCACCCCAGCAAATCATTCTGCAGCAGATACAATTTCCAGTATTTTTGTGATGGCCATTTTGAACAAAGCTGTCAGTAAAAGCTGCTAAAATTCCAAGAATGGGTGCGAGGAGAGCATGCTTCACACCACATATTCTGTGATAAGGAGTGGTAAGGGCCATGGCATACATGATGGTGCTACCACCCTGACATTGATGCTGGCAGGATAATTGCCACTTGGTTGTATAAAGGCCTATAAGTTCCCTGTTTTTATAGGTAGAGGAAATAGAAAACCAGAAATACTGACTTTAGGCCAGGCCTTTTCAGTAATTTTCTAAATACCTCCCTGGCTTATGGCTTAGATATAACATGTCTGCCAACTTTCAAGACATTTTAAGCTTTCATGTTTCTTGTCCATTAGCTGTGATTATTCTCTATAATCAGTGCTTTAAAAGAACATAGAAATTCCTATTTTACATACATGTTTTTGCAGGATATTTTTAAACAAGCTACTGAAGATAGATTAACAAGTGCAAAGGAATTGCCTTACTTCGAGGGTGATTTCTGGCCCAATGTTCTGGAAGAAAGCATTAAGGAACTGGAACAAGAGGAGGAAGAGAGAAAACGAGAAGAAAACACCAGCAATGAAAGCACAGATGTAAGGACACTGAGTTTCCTTTGCAACCTATACCTCGATTCTAATATTTAATCCAGAAGTGCCCTTAAACTTTCAGTTTGGTTTTAAAGCTCTCAGGTGTGAAAGAGCTCTTTAAAGCTTGGGCAAGAATTGTTGGCTTAGAAAGGTTACTAGGGTTCTATTTCAGTGATATTAAACTTTTAAAGCATCAGACCCCCTTTTAAAATGGTATCTCAGACTAAATAATGTGAAATGATACAAGAAACTGAAGGATTACTTATCTGAAAGACTAAGTTATGAATATTACAGGCCTGTGGGCCACATATAATCTCTGGCATATTTTCTCTCTCTCAAAAAAATCTTTGGAAATTTAAAAACCATTCTTAGTGATACAAAACAGGCCTGAGGCAGAATTTACCTGTTAAACAACTAAGCCTGGCTTAATAACCTCACCAGTTATTTCCCCATAGCATATCTAGAATTACCTCCACTGAATTTAACTTACAAAAGGCACCCTTTTAATACTCTGTTAACAAACTCTTACAGCCTTGTCATTCAGTATTTGTGGGCTCATACCATTTTAGAGGATGGGTGGAAGGAGATAAAACCAAAGTCTTCTGGCTCCCCACTTTCATACACTCTTCACTACCCCAAAGCGCCATCCATTCCTTGTTCCCTTGCCCCAATCTGGGATACATTCAATCTGCATGGTCTGCACACTCTGTGGCCTCTTGTAGGCAAAAAGCTAAAGGGCCACCATTTCCTTAAGGATCGCTGGTAAAAAAAAAAAAAAAAAAAAGTCAAAATAAGGTCTTTCTAAAGGAGAAAGAATAAATGAAGAGAACAGCTAGTCAAATAAGATACAGGCATAAGATTATGATGTCTGGTTTCAAATAAGGGTAATATTCAGTGTTATTCCCACATCACTTCTTAACAAAAACCTTATTTATTTTCTTGTCTCCTTTGTGCTACTCTGCAGGTGACCAAGGGAGACAGCAAAAATGCTAAAAAGAAGAATAATAAGAAAACCAGCAAAAATAAGAGCAGCCTGAGTAGGGGTAACAAGAAGAAACCTGGGATGCCCAATGTATCTAATGACCTCTCACAGAAACTGTATGCCACCATGGAGAAGCATAAAGAGGTAAGATGCAGCCACCTGGAGTTGGGGGAAGATTTCTGGCTGGGTGTGGTGGATCACCTAAAATGAAGAGTTTGAGACCAGCCTGACCAACATGGTGAAACCCTGTCTCTACTAAAAATAGAAAATTAGCCAGGCATGGTGGTGTGGGCCTGTGGTCTTAGCTTCTCAGGAGGCCGAGGTGGGATAACTGCTTGAGCCCAAGAGGCAAAGGCTGTAGCAAGCCACCGTCACGCCACTCCACTCCACTCCAGACTGGGTGACGAGACCCTGTCTCAGAAAAAGAGATGGTCTGTTTTGCAGGTCTTCTTTGTGATCCGCCTCATTGCTGGCCCTGCTGCCAACTCCCTGCCTCCCATTGTTGACCCTGACCCTCTCATCCCCTGCGATCTGATGGATGGTCGGGATGCGTTTCTCACGCTGGCAAGGGACAAGCACCTAGAGTTCTCTTCACTCCGAAGAGCCCAGTGGTCCACCATGTGCATGCTGGTGGAGCTGCACACGCAGAGCCAGGACCGCTTTGTCTACACCTGCAATGAATGCAAGCACCATGTGGAGACACGCTGGCACTGCACTGTCTGTGAGGTAGGCACCTGGTTGTGGAAGGGAGGAGATGAGCTCTGCAGGGTTCTCATTGTTAGGAGGGGTCATGCAGTTACATAGGCCTGTGGGGTGCTAGAGGCCTGGCCTTATGTTTGAGTGGCAGAGCTGAAGAGGCTAGTTTTTGTTCTACAAAATGGGCTTTTGTAGCACAGACAGAGTATCTATAATGCTTTTGAATGACTTAAATCTTGGAGAGTTTACCTGGACCTCCTGTTTTTTCCCCAGGATTATGACTTGTGTATCACCTGCTATAACACTAAAAACCATGACCACAAAATGGAGAAACTAGGTCTGGGCTTAGATGATGAGAGCAACAACCAGCAGGCTGCAGCCACCCAGAGCCCAGGCGATTCTCGCCGCCTGAGTATCCAGCGCTGCATCCAGTCTCTGGTCCACGCTTGCCAGTGTCGGAATGCCAATTGCTCCCTGCCCTCCTGCCAGAAGATGAAGCGGGTTGTACAGCATACTAAGGGTTGCAAACGGAAAACCAATGGTGGGTGCCCTATCTGCAAGCAGCTCATTGCCCTCTGCTGCTACCATGCCAAGCACTGCCAGGAGAACAAATGCCCGGTGCCGTTCTGCCTAAATATCAAACAGAAGCTCCGGCAACAGCAGCTCCAACACCGACTACAGCAGGCCCAAATGCTTCGCAGGAGGATGGCCAGTATGCAGCGGACTGGTGTGGTCGGGCAGCAACAGGGCCTGCCTTCCCCGACTCCTGCCACTCCAACAACACCAACCGGCCAACAGCCAACCACCCCACAGACACCCCAGCCCACCTCTCAGCCTCAGCCTACCCCTCCCAATAGCATGCCGCCCTACTTGCCCAGGACTCAAGCTGCTGGCCCTGTGTCCCAGGGTAAGGCAGCAGGCCAGGTGACCCCTCCAACCCCTCCTCAGACTGCTCAGCCACCCCTTCCAGGGCCCCCACCTGCAGCAGTGGAAATGGCAATGCAGATTCAGAGAGCAGCAGAGACGCAGCGCCAGATGGCCCACGTGCAAATTTTTCAAAGGCCAATCCAACACCAAATGCCTCCGATGGCCCCCATGGCCCCCATGGGTATGAACCCACCTCCGATGACCAGAGGTCCCAGTGGGCATTTGGAGCCAGGGATGGGACCAACAGGGATGCAGCAACAGCCACCCTGGGCCCAAGGAGGATTGCCTCAGCCCCAGCAACTACAGTCTGGGATGCCAAGGCCAGCCATGATGTCAGTAGCCCAGCATGGTCAACCCTTGAACATGGCTCCACAACCAGGATTGGGCCAGGTAGGTGTGAGCCCACTCAAACCAGGCACTGTGTCTCAGCAAGCCTTACAAAACCTTCTGCGGACTCTCAGGTCTCCCAGCTCTCCTTTACAGCAGCAACAGGTGCTTAGTATCCTTCACGCCAACCCCCAGCTGTTGGCTGCATTCATCAAGCAGCGGGCTGCCAAGTATGCCAACTCTAATCCACAGTCCCTCCCTGGGCAGCCTGGCATGCCCCAGGGGCAGCCAGGGCTACAGCCAGCTACCATGCCAGGGCAGCAGGGGGTCCACTCCAATCCAGCCATGCAGAATATGAATCCAATGCAGGCGGGCGTCCAGAGGGCTGGCCTGCCCCAACAGCAACCACAGCAGCAACTCCAGCCACCCATGGGAGGAGGGATGAGCCCCCAGGCTCAGCAGATGAACATGAACCACAACACCATGCCTTCACAGTTCCGAGACATCTTGAGACGACAGCAGATGATGCAGCAACAGCAGCAACAGGGAGCAGGGCCAGGAATAGGCCCTGGAATGACCAACCATAATCAGTTCCAGCAACCCCAAGGAGTTGGCTACCCACCACCGCAGCAGCAGCAGCAGCAGCAGCGGATGCAGCATCACATGCAACAGATGCAACAAGGAAATATGGGACAGATGGGCCAGCTCCCCCAGGCCTTGGGAGCAGAGGCAGGTGCCAGTCTACAGGCCTATCAGCAGCGACTCCTTCAGCAACAGATGGGGTCCCCTGCTCAGCCCAACCCCATGAGCCCCCAGCAGCATATGCTCCCAAATCAGGCCCAGTCCCCACACCTACAAGGCCAGCAGATCCCTAATTCTCTCTCCAATCAAGTGCGTTCTCCCCAGCCTGTCCCTTCTCCACGGCCGCAGTCCCAGCCCCCCCACTCCAGCCCTTCCCCAAGGATGCAGCCTCAGCCTTCTCCACACCACGTTTCCCCACAGACAAGTTCCCCACATCCTGGACTGGTAGCTGCCCAGGCCAACCCCATGGAACAAGGGCATTTTGCCAGCCCGGAGCAGAATTCAATGCTTTCTCAGCTCACTAGCAATCCAGGCATGGCAAACCTCCATGGTGCAAGCGCCACGGACCTGGGACTCAGCACCGATAACTCAGACTTGAATTCAAACCTCTCACAGAGTACACTAGACATACACTAGAGACACCTTGTAGTATTTTGGGAGCAAAAAAATTATTTTCTCTTAACAAGACTTTTTGTACTGAAAACAATTTTTTTGAATCTTTCGTAGCCTAAAAGACAATTTTCCTTGGAACACATAAGAACTGTGCAGTAGCCGTTTGTGGTTTAAAGCAAACATGCAAGATGAACTTAAGGGATGATAGAATACAAAGAATATATTTTTGTTATGGCTGGTTACCACCAGCTTTTTTTCCCCCTTGTGTGTGTGGTTCAAGTGTGCACTGCGAGGAGGCTGAGGCCTGCGAAGCCAAACAATATGCTCCTGCCTTGCACCTCCAATAGGTTTTATTATTTTTTTTAAATTAATGAAAGTATGTAATATTAATAGTTATTATTTACTGGTGCAGATGGTTGACATTTTTCCCTATTTTCCTCACTTTATGGAAGAGTTAAAACATTTCTAAAACCAGAGGACAAAAGGGGTTAATGTTACTTTAAAATTACATTCTATATATATATAAATATATATAAATATATATTAAAATACCAATTTTTTTTCTCTGGGTGCAAAGATGTTCATTCTTTTAAAAATGTTTAAAAAAAAAAAAATCTCCCTTTCTTCCCCTCAAGTCAACTTTTGTGCTCCAGAAAATTTTCTATTCTGTAATAAGTCTGAGCGTAAAACTTCAAGTATTAAAATAATTTGTACATGTAGAGAGAAAAATGACTTTTTCAAAAATATACAGGGGCAGCTGCCAAATTGATGTATTATATATTGTGGTTTCTGTTTCTTGAAAGAATTTTTTTTCGTTATTTTTACATCTAACAGGAAAAAAATTAAAAAGAGGGTAAGAAACGATTCCGGTGGGATGATTTTAACATGCAAAATGTCCCTGGGGGTTTCTTCTTTGCTTGCTTTCTTCTTCCTTAACCTACCCCCAACTCTCTCTCTCTCTCTCTCTCTCTCTCACACACACACACACACACACACACACACACACACACACACACACTTTCTATAAAACTTGAAAATAGCAAAAACCCTCAACTGTTGTAAATCATGCAATTAAAGTTGATTACTTATAAATATGAACTTTGGATCACTGTATAGACTGTTAAATTTGATTTCTTATTACCTATTGTTAAATAAACTGTGTGAGACAGACACCCTGACTTTGTTTCACTTCTTGGTATCTGTGTTTTGGAGTACACCAGTTTAACTGCTTGATGCTTAGGATTCAGAGGAAAAAGTAAAAGCATTAGCTTATAGCCTCATTAACATACTGCTGTATGTATTCACAAGTAGATCTGGGTGAATTTGTCCAAAGTTCTGGGGAAAAGTACTGCAAGTACCATCTAGTAGTCAAGGTTGAAGTGATACCTATTTATATCTTGATTCAGGATCCCTTAAGGATGACCTCATAGTCTTCTAATCACCTTCTTCTTAACATGGGATGAGGAGGACCTAAGACTGTTCATATCTGCCTAAGTCCCAAGTAACTTCTTGAAAAGAAAAAAAAAAAAGACTTGCCAGGCGCAGTGGCTCACGCCTGTAATCCCAGCACTTTGGGAGGCCAAAGCAGGCAGATCATAAGGTCTGAAGTTCAAGACCAGCCTGGCCAATAAGGTGAAACCCTGTCTCTCTTAAAAATACAAAAATTAGTGCTCGCTTCAGCAGCACATATACTAAAATTAGAATGATACAGAGATTAGCATGGCCCCTGCGCAAGGATGACATGCAGATTCGTGAAGCGTACCATATTTTTAAAAATAAAACCAAAAACTTTGTTATAAATATACACACACACATATATATCTATAAGCCACGTGTGGTCGCAGGCGCCTATAGTCCCAGCTATTCGGGAGGTTGAGGCAGGAGAATTGCTTGAACTCAGGAAGGGGAGATTGTAGTGAGCCAAGATCGCACCACCGCACTCCAGCCTGGGTGACAGCCAGACTCCGTCTCCAAAAAGAAACGACATGAAGCTAGGGGAACGCATTACTTCTGTTTGCTAACTGCTCACCAAAAAGCTGGAATCGGGTTGAAAAGAAGGAAAACGTGTGGAAATAAAACCTAGAAGGCTGAGAGAGATTACAGCATGAGTCCAGTAATATGCTAGATACTGAAAGAAGAGGTTATTGATCTTCCAACTGAACATTGCACTGGCTGTGAACAAACTTAAATGTTAGTACACTAAAAAGTCTACTATTACTGAGCTGCTTTGGTATCAATTCCAGATCTTATTTTTTATCACAGATGTACACTAACAATATGTGACTGCTAAAGACATGATTGTCAGTTATCTTGAACTGTTAGTACTATTTTACAGTCTGAAAACAACCAGCATCTTTTTTTTTTTTTTTTTTTTGAAGACAAGTCTGGTCACCCAGGCCAGAATGCAACGGCACAATTGTTGACTGTAGCCTCAAACTCATGGGCTAAAGCAATCCTCTCAATTCAGCCTCCCTAGTAGCTGGGACTTAGAGGTGTGCACCATTATGCCTGGCTGACTTTTTAAAATTTTTATAGAGGTCACGTCTAAAACTCCTGGGCTCAAGTGATCCTCCCACCTTGGCCTCCCAAAATGCTGGGATTAGAGGCATGAGCCACCTTGCCTAGCCCCTAAACCAGCATCTTAATGTGAGATGAACTCACTCAGCATTAATCAGAGCCAGCCCCAGAAAAATGTATCAAGCAACCACCTGCTTCAGCTCAGTGACCCAGCAGATACCTATGGAGCAGCTACATATGCACCAGGCTGGGCAGAGCACACATGAACAACATGCAGCCTTGCCCTCAAGCTAACCAGCTTCAGGTCTATAAAAGAAGACAGCATGACGAAGTACAGAGTACCAAGTGATGTGATGTATGCAAAGAATGCAAGAAGGAATCCATGAAAGAAAACCTAGCTGATGGGAATTGGAGATGTTTCTGGAAAGGGCAGCATGGAAGCTGGATGGTGGAGGGGAGATGAATGGGAAAAGGAGAGGAGGTGGCACCCAGAAGAGTGCACAGATCCTGCTAGGGAGCAGCTCCAGGTATACTTGGCTGAGACCTGATAACAGAAAGTAGTGAACACCTGTTCCAGAAAGACTGCCTTCCTGCTCCCTAAGACTAGGAGCCCAGGATTCATCTGAATAAACCCTCAAGAGGGAAATGTTTAGAATACAGTAAATTCCCAGTTTTGAAAGCTCTGCCTCTGGCTAAAGACAGCTGGGTTGAAATGTTAGACCAGCACATTGTCACTGCAATGTTGAAAGAAGGAAGTAGGGACAGAAGTCGATTAAATAGAAGGCGGGGCGCAGTGGCTCACGCCTGTAATAGCACTTTGGGAAGCCGAGGTGGGTGGATTACCTGAGGTCAGGAGTTCAAGAACAGCCTTGAGTTCAAGAAACATGTGAAACCCCGTCTCCACTAAAAATACAAAATTAGGTGGGGTGCAGTGGCTCATGTCTTTAATTCCAGCACTTTGAGAGGCCCAGGCAGGCAGATCACCTGAGGTGAGGAGTTCAAGACCAGCCTGGCTAACGGTGAAACCCTGTCTCTACTAAAAATAAAAAACTTAGCCAGGTGTTGTGGTGGACGTCTGTAATCCCAGCTACTCAAAAGGCTGAGGCAGAAGAATCACTTGAACCCAGGAGGTGGAGGCTGCAGTAAGTCCAGATTGTGCCATTGCACTCCAGCCTGGACTCCATTCAAAAAAAAAAAAAAGCCGGGTGCAGCGGTCCACGCCTGTAATCCCAGCACTTTGGGAGGCCAAGGTGGGTGGATCACCCGACATTGGGAGTTCAAGACCAGCCGACCAACATGGTGAAACCCTGTCTCTACTAAAAATGCAAAAAAACCGGGCACCTGTAATCCCAGCTGCTCGGAAGGCTGAGGCAGGAGAATCGCTTGAATCCAGGAGGCGGTGGAGGTTGCAGTGAGCTGAGATCAGACCATTGCACTCTAGCCTGGGTGACAAGAGAAAAACTGCCTCTCAAAGAAAAAAAAAAGGAAGGGCAGAGGGGAAAGCTGCCCTTGCCCAGATGAGAAATAGTGCAATGGTAGAAGATAAGGATTAATCCAGATTCAGCAATACAAGAAGATAATTTCAGTGTTGGTGCAGGTTTCCACCTGTAATCCCAGCACTGTGGGAGGCTGAGGGAGGAAAGATTGCTTGAGGCCAGGAGTTGGGAGACCAGCCTGAGTAACAGAGTGAGACCCCCGTCTCTACCAAAAATAATAAAAAGCAGGCATAGCGGCACACCAGGTACTTGGGAGGCTGAAGCAGAAGGACTGCTTGAGCCCAGGAGGTTGAGGCTGCAGTGAGCCATGACTGTGGCACTGCACCTCTGTTGGGGTGGCCGAGTGAGACCCTCCTGGGCTGTTACTGCCCATCAACCTAGGAAATGGGCCCAGTGGGCTAACAGTGCTCCAGTTGCCCTCATTCACTGCACTTACTGAATCCTCAGTAACAGCCCCACTCGACAAATGAAAAACAAGCTCAGGTGAAATAATGTGCTCAAGACCACAGGGCCAGTAAAAGGCTTACCGGGACAATAGCCTGTTGGACTTCAAAGCCATTCCTCTCCATGTCCTTTTATCTCCCTTACGGCAGAAAAGCCCCAGTGATGGCTGCAAGTTAACCAGCAGATATGTCATGGGGACCCTGTTTCAAGCAAATTCAAAATACAGACTAAAAACTGAAAAGGGGTGGGGAGGGGGACAACTAAGGAATCAAAAAAATCTCCCCAAGGCTCTCATTTTACAACCAAGGAAACGTATCT
Organism: Plecturocebus donacophilus; assembly: GCA_004027715.1. NCBI lineage: Eukaryota > Metazoa > Chordata > Mammalia > Primates > Pitheciidae > Plecturocebus > Plecturocebus donacophilus. Next base: position 17,222 of record PVKP010019422.1, on the reverse strand, counting down.
AGACAGTATTATGTTCATGATGAGGTCATCCTACTTAAAGAGAGAGGACAAAGGCCAGCATCAAAAAGAATAAAATTGGCTGGGCACGGTGGCGCACACCTGTAATCCCAGCACTTTGGGAGGCCGAGGCAGATGAGTCATGAGGTCAAGAGACTGAGACCATCCTGGTCAACATGGTGAAACCTGTCTCTACTAAAAATACAAACAATTGTGGGGCATGGTGGCATGTGCCTGTAGTCCCAGCTACTCGGGAGGGTGACGCAGGAGAATCTCTTGAACCTGGGAGGCAGAGGTTGCAGTGAGCTGAGATCACACGATTGCACTCCAGCCTGGGTGACAGGAATGAAACTCCATCTAAGAAAAAAAAAAGAAAGGCATAAATTTTCATGACCTTGGAATGGGCAATGGCTTCTTAGATATAACACCTAAAAAGTACAAGAAACCAAAGCAAAAACAAATTAGACCTCAAAACTTTTGTGCATCAGAGGACATGACCAAGAAAGTAAAAAGACACATAGAATGGCAGAATATATTTGCAGATCACATATTTCTGTATTTAGACTATATTTAAAAATCTTGGCCCGGTGCAGTGGCTCACATCTGTAATCCCAGCACTTTGGGAGGCCAAGGCAGGCCGAGGGCAAGAGATAGAGACCATCCTGGCCAACACGGTGAAGCCCTATCTCTACTAAAAATATAAAACTTAGCTGGGCATCGGCTGGGGGCCGTGGCTCATGCCTGTAATCCCAGCACTTTGGAAGGCAGAGGCAGGTGGATCACGAGGTCAGGAGATTAAGACCATCCTGGACAACATGGTGAAGCCCCATCACTACTAAAAATATAAAACTTAGCGGGGCGTCGGCTGGGGGCAGTGGCTCATGCCTGTAATCCCAGCACTTTGGGAGGCCAAGGCAGGTGGATCACGAGGTCAGGAGATTAAGACCATCCTGGACAACATGGTGAAACCCTGTCTCTACTAATAATACAAAAAAATTAGCTGGGCATGGTGGCGCAAGCCTGTAGTCCCAGCTACTTGGGAGACTGAGGCAGGAGAACTGCTTGAACCCAGGAGGTGGAGATTGCAGTAAGCACAGAACTACAGCCCAGGCAACAGTGCAAGACTCAGTCTCAAAAAAAAAAAAAAAAGTTTACCTGCATGTGGTGGCACCCACCTGTAGTCCCAGCTACTCAGGAGGCTATGGCAAGAGAATCAGTTGAACCTGGGAGGTGGAGGTTGCAGTAAGCCGAGATCATGCCACTACACTCCAGCCTGGCAACAGAGTGAGACTCTGCCTCAAAAAAAAAAGAAAAAAAAAAAAATCTTACCCTCAGCCGGGTACAGTGGTTCACACCTGTAATCCCAGCACTTTGGGAGGCCAAGATGGGCAGATCACCTGAGGTCAGGAGTTTGAGACCAGCCTGACCAACATGGTGAAACCCATCTCTACTTAAAAATACCAAAAAAAGAAAAAAAAAAAAAAATTAGCCAGGCGTGGTGGCAGGCGCCTGTAATCCCAGTTACTTGGGAGGCTGAGGCAGGAGAATCACTTGAACCTGGGAGGCAGAGGTTGCAGTGAACTGAGATTTCGCCACTGCACTCCAGCCTGAGCAACAAGAGCAAGACTCAGGAAAAAAAAAAAAAGAAAAAAAGCCCGGCGCTGTGGCTCATGCCTGTAATCCAGCACTTTGGGAGACCAAGGCAGGCAGATCACAAGGTCAGAAGATTGAGACCAGGCTGGCTAACAAGGTGAAACCCCATCTCTACTAAAAATACAAAAAAATTACCTGGGTATGGTGGTAGGTGCCTGTAGTCTCAGCTACTTGGGAGGCTGAGGCAGAATAATCACTTGAGCCCGAGAGGCAGAGGCTGCAGTGAGTCAAGATCATGCCACTGCACTCCAGCCAGGGCAACAGAGCGAGATTCCAACTCAAAAAGAAAAAATCTTACCCTTAACAATCAAAAAAGGAGTAAGACAATTTTTTCAATGGGCAAAAGATTTTCATAGATATTTCTCCAAAGATAATATGCAAATGGCCAAAAAGCATACAAAAAGACGCTCAAAACCATTAGTCATCAGGGAAATGCAAGTCAAAACCACAATGAGATATTGCTTCCAACCCACTCACATGGCAGTAGTCCAAAGGACAATAACAAGTGTTGGCTAGAATGGGGAGAAGCTGGAAGCCTCACACACTGCTAGTGATTATGGAAAATGGAAGTCTAGTAGTTTCTCTAAAAAGTTCAACAGTTACCATAGGACCTAGCAATTCTACTCCTGAGTATACATCCAAGAGAACTGAAAACATATGTTCACACAAAGACACATACACAAACATTCACAGTATTTGTGTGCAACTGAAATGTCCATCAAAAGTATAAGCAATTCAAATGCCTGTCAACTGATTAATGGATATCCATACAATGGAGTGTTATTCAGCCACTGAAGGAAGTACTGATTTGTCTATGACATGGATGAACCTTACAAAAAACCAGACATAGAAGGCCACATATTGTATGATTTTATTTATATGAAGTGTCCAAAATCAGCAAATCCACGAGATTAGCAAGTAGCTTAGTGGTTGCCTGGGGCTGCATAAAGGGGAGAATAAAGATTCGCTGCTATTGGGTAGGGATTTGGGTGGGCGGTGATGAAAACACTGTGGTATTAGGTAATGGTGATTGTTGCACAACTCTAAATAAACTAAAAACCACTGAATTGTATGTACACTTCGAAAGGGTGAATTTTGTGATGTGTGAATTATATCTGAGTGAAAAAAACAGGAGGGCACAGAGCAGCACGCTGGCCAGCCAGGAGAGCGCTGGATCTGCAGTTCATCTCACAAGAGCCCTACCTGAAGGTATTGGGATGTGTAGCAGGCAGATGCGAAGACTGGAAATGGGTCTAAAGGACCATTAAGAAGAAGGCTTGTTCTTAGTTGTAGGCTTGAGCAAAACTTGTCCCAGAATAAGTTGCCTTGAGATGTGGTGAGTTTCTGCTTAGAGTGGAAGAAAATGAGACCTCTAAGAGAACTCTTATAACTGAGAGACCTTCAATCTTTTGATAGAAAGATATAAACAGCTGGGTGTGGTGATGTGCACCTGTAGTCTCAGCTACTCTGGAGGCTGTGACAGGAGCATTGTTTGAGCCCAGGAGTTTGAGTTCATCCTGAGCAAGAGAGTGAGACCCTGTCTCTAAAAACAAACAAAGGCCAGATTCACGCCTGTAATCCAAGCAGTTTGGGAAGCTGAGGCAGGCAGATCACTTGAGGTCAGGAGTTCGAGACCAGCCTGACCAATATGGTGAAATCCTGCCTCTACTAAAAATATAAAAATCAGGCCAGGCACGATAGCTCATGCCTGTAATCCCAACACTTTGGGAGGCCGAGGTGGATCAGGAGATCAGGAGTTTGAGACCAGCCAGACCAACATGGTGAAACCCCATCTCTACTAAAAATACAAAAAAAATTAGCCAGTGGTGCACACCTGTAATCCCAGTCACTCGGGAGGCTGAGGCAGGAGAATCACCTGAACCCAGGAGGTGGAGGCTGCAGTGAGCAGAGATTGCATCACTGCACTCCATCCTGGGTGACAGAGGGAGAATCTGTCTCAAAAACAAAAATTAGCTCGGCATGGTGGCTCATGCCCATAGTCGTAGCTACTTGGGAGGCTGAAACAGAAGAATCGCTTGAACCCAGGAGGCAGAGGTTGCAGTGAGCCGAGATCGCACCACTGCACCCCAGTCTGGGCGACAGAGCAAGACTCCATCTCAAAAAAAAAATTTTAATTAAAAAAAACACAAAAATTAGCCAGGCATGGTGGCGAGCACCTATAATCCCAGCTACTCAGGAGGCTGAGGCAGGAGAATCGCTTGAACCCTGGACGCAGAGGCTGCAGTGAACCAAGACTGAGCCACTGCACTCCAGCCTGGGCGACAGAGCGAGACTCCATCTGAGGGGCAGCAGGGAGTTGAGGGGGAAGGATATAAACAGAAAAAAAAATGAACTAGATAATTCATTTTACAAATGAATGCTCAGGCCAGGTGTGCTGGCTCATGTCTGTAATCCCAGCACTTTGGGAGGCCAAGACAGGCAGATCTCCTGAGGACAAGAGTTCGAGACCAGCCTGGCCAACATGGTGCAATCCTGTCTCTACTAAAAAATACAAAAATTACAGGACGGTGGCCATGGAAGTCGGAATCCGCCAAGGAGTGTGTAACAACTCACCTGCCAAATCAACTAGGCCTGTATTTTAAAATATTTTTTAAAAAATACAAAAATTAGCTGGGCATGGTGGTAGGCACCTGTAATCCCAGCTACTGGGGAGGCTGAGGCCGGAGAATCGCTTGAACCCGGGAAAAAAAGGTTGCAGTGAGCCGAGATTGTACCACTGCACTCCAGCCTGGGAGACAGAGCAAGATTCTGTCTCAAAAAAAAAAAAAAAAAAAAATGCTCAATAGTGATACAATGATCTCACCTAATAGGCCTGACATTTTTTTTGTTTGACTAATGTAAATGAAGAGAACTCAACAGTTCTATGACCTTGCTCAAGGAACTGACTTTAGTTGTGTCATCTGTGAAATGAAGATAACACTGTCTTACTACCTCATTGGCTGGTTTTAAAGATAAATAAATGTTGGCAAAGATGTAGAGAAATGAGAACTATTGAATATTCCTGGTAGCAAAATTGTTCAGAACTGTGGAAAACAGTATGGTGGTTCCTCAACAAATTCCACTTCTGGGTATGTATGCAAAGAATCAAAAGCACAGATTTGAACATATTTGTACATCCGTGTTCATAGCAGCATTACTCACAATAGCCAAAAAGTACCAAAAGGTGTGGCAAAGTGGCGCCTGCCTGTAATCCCAACACTTTTTTTCAGGGTAGGGGTGGGGGGACAGAGTTTCACTCTCGTTGCCCAGGCTGGAGTGCAGTGGTGCAATCTCAGCTCACTGCAACCTCCACCTCCCGGGTTCAAGAGATTCTCCTGACTCAGCCTCCAGAGTAGCTGGAATTACAGGCACCCGCCACCACGCCCGGCTAATTTTTGTGTTTTTAGTAGAGACAGGGTTTCACCATGTTATCCAGGCTGGCCTCAAACGCCCAGCCCAAAATGTTTTTAAAAGCAAAGAAACGGCCGGGCATGATGACTCATACCTGTAATCCCAGCACTTTGGGAGGCCGGGGTGGGCAGATTACCTGAATTCAAGACCTGGCCAACATGGTGAAACCCCATCTCAAAAAAAATAATAAAATTAAAAAAAAAAAAAAAAAAAAAAAGAAAAGAAAGGCTGGGTGCAGTGGCTCATGCCTGTAATCCCAACATATTAAGAGGCTGAGGCATGCAGATTACAAGATCATGAGATCAAAACCATCCTGACCAACATGGTGAAACCAGTCTCCACTAAAATACAAAAAATTAGCTGGGCATGGTGGCCCACACCTTCAGTCCCAGCTACTCTGGAGGCTGAGCCAGGAGATGACTTGAACCCTGGAGGCGGAGGTTGCAGTGAGCCGTCATTGTACCACTGCACTCCAGCCTGGTGACAGATGAGACTCCGTCTCAAAAGAAAAGGCAAAGAAAAAAGTGGCAACAGCCCAAATGTCAATCAACAGACAAATAAACAAAATGTGTTCAAGGTGAGATTTGGGTGAAAGAAAAAAAAGAAAAAATAATAAAACGTGGTTTATACAAACAATGGAATATATTTAGGGAAAAAAAAAGAACAAAGAAATGAAATGCTACAACATGGATGAATCTTGAATACACTGTGCTAAGTGAAAGAAGGCAGACACAAGAAAACCAGTAGTGTATGATTCCACCTATATGAAGTATCTAGAGTATTCATATTCAGAGAGAGAGACAGCAAATAGAATGGTGGGCCAGGCGTGGTAGCTCACACCTGTAATGCCAGCACTTTAGCAGGCAGTGGCAGGCAGATCATGAGGTCAAGATATTGAGACCATCCTGGCAAACACAGTGAAACCCCATCTCTACTAAAAATACAAAAATTAAACAGGCACAGTGGCGCGCACCTGTAGTCCCAGCTACACGGGAGGCTGAGGCAGGAGAATAGCTTGAACCCAGGGGCAAGAGCTGAAGTGAGCTGAGATCATGCCACTCCACTCCAGACTGGTGACAGACCAAGACTTCGTTAAAAAAAAAAATAGAATGGTGGCCAGGTGTGGTGGCTCACACCTGCAATCCAGCACTTTGGGAGGCCAAGGTGGGAAGAATTGCTTGAGCCCAGCTTGGGCAACATAACAAGACCCCATCTCTTTTTTTTCCCAACCCCACTTTCCCCCAGCAAGACCCCATCTCTATTAAAAAAAAAAAAAAGAAGAAAATAGGGCCAGGTACAGTGGCTCATGCCTGTAATCCAAGCACTTTGGGAGGCTGAGGCAGGCAAATTGCCTAAGGTGAGGAATTTTTGAGACCAACCTGACCAACATGGAGAAACCCCATCTCGACTAAAAATACAAAATTAGCCAGGCATGGTGGCGCATGCCTGTAATCCTAGCTACTAGGGAGGCTGAGGCAGGGGAATCGCTTGACCCGGGAGGCAGAGGTTGCAGTGAGCCAAGATTGCACCATTGCACTCCAACCTGGGCAACAAGAGCAAAACTCCATCTCAAAAATAATAATAATAAACAAAATAGAGCCAGGCACGGTGGCTCACACCTGTAATCCCAGCACTTTGGGAAGCCAAGGTGCGTGGATCACCTGAGGTAGGGAGTTCGAGACCAGCCTGACCAACATGGAGAAAGCCCATCTCTACTAATAATACAAAATTAGTTGGGCATAGTGGTGCATGCCTGTAATCCCAGCTACTCGGGAGGCTGAGGCAGGAGAATCACTTGAACCGGGAAGCAGAGGCTGCAGTTAGCTGAGATCATGCCATTGCACTCCAGGCTGGGAAACAAGAGTAAAACTTCCATCTCGAAAAAAAAAAAAAAAATGATGATTACTGAGAACTTCGGGAATAGGGGAATGAAGGGTTACTGTTTAATGGATACAGAGTTCAGTTTCAGTTGCATAACAGTGTGAATGTACTTAATACCACTGACCCATACACTTAAAAATGTAAATGTTGGCCGGGCATGGTGGCTCACACCTATAATCCCAGCATTTTGGGAGGCCGAGGCAGGTGGATCACCTGAGATCAGGAGTTTGAGACCAGCCTAGCCAATATGGTGAAACCTCGTCTCTACTACAAATACAAAAATAGCTGGGCGTGGTGGCATACACCTGTAAACCCAGCTACCCAGGAGGCTGAGGGAGGAGCATCACTGGAACCTGGCAGGCAGAGGCTGCAGTGAGCGAAGATTGCACCACTGCACTCCAGCCTGGGCAACAGAGCAAGACTCTGTCTCAAAAAAAAAAAAAAAAAGTAAATGTTATGTATATTTACCACAACAAAAAAAGATTAACTGAAATCATGTTAATGAAAGTCTGTTGTAAACTGTGAAGCTCTAATCCATACATTTATTTCTTCCCCTCCTGGAAGCTGCAATCAATTAATCAAAAGGAAGGAACCATAGTCATACACTGCGTAAGGATGTTTCAGTCAACAACAAAGCCCAAATGCCACATCAGTCCCAAGCCACGTCGCAGGTGTCCTAAAATCAAGCACAACACATCACTCACGTGTTTGTGGTGATGCTGGTGTAAACAAACTCACTGCTTTGCCAGTTGTATAAAAGTACAGTATATAGGCCAGGCACGGTGGCTCATGCCTGTAATCCCAGCACTTTGGGAAGCCAAGGCAGGAGGATCACGAGGTCAGGAGTTCAAGATCAGCCCGTGACCATGGTGAAACCCCAGTCTCTACTAAAACTACAAAAATTAGCCAGGTGTGGTGGCTGGCGTACACCTGTAATCCCACTACTCAGGAGGCTGAGGCAGAAAAATTGCTTGAACCCAGAAGGCAGAGGTTACAGTGAGCTGAGATCACGCCATTGCACTCCAGCCTAGGTGACATAGTGACACTCCGTCTCAAAAAAAAGTATATAATACTTGATCACAATAATAGACCACTGTTATTAGTTTATGTATTTACTATACTTTCTATTGTTATGTTAGAGTGTACTCCTTCTATTTGTTAAAAAAAAGTGACTCATGCCTGCATTTTGGGAGGCCAAGGCGGGTGGATCACAAGGTCAGGAGTTTGAGACCGCCCCGGCAAACATGGTGAAACCCCATCTGTACCATAAACACAAAATTAGCTGGGTGTGGTGGCACACACCTGTAGTCCCAGCTACTTGGGAGGCTGAGGCACAAGAATCGCTTGAAACCAGGAGGAGGAGGAGGTTGCAGTGTGCCGAGATCGCACCACTGCACTCCAGCCTGGGTGACAGAGTGAAACTCCTCAAAAAATAAAAATAAAAATAAATAAATATATACGTATCAAAAACTAAAATATATTTAACATATCACTCAGCAATCCCATGTCTAGATATTTACCCATGAAAGGCTGGGCGCAGTGGGTCACACCTGTAATCCCAGCACTTTGGGAGGCTGAGGTGGGCAGATCACAAGGTCAGAAGTTTGAGACCAGCCTGGCCAATATGGTGAAACCCCATCTCAACTAAAAATACAAAAAAATTAGCCAGGTGTGATGGTGCCTTCCTGTAATCCCATCTACTTGGGAAGCTGAGGTAGGAGAATTGCTTGAACATGGGAGGCGGAGGTTGCAGTGAGCTGAGATCACGCCATTGCACTCCAGTCTGGACTACAGAGCGAGACTCTGTCTCAAAAAAAAAAAAAAAAAAAAAGGTATTTACCTATGAGAAATAAAAACATGTCCACACAAAGACCTTCATGTGAATGTTGAAAGCATTTGGTAGCATTATTAATAACAGCAGCAAACAGTGGAAACAACCCCAATACCTAACAGCTACTAGATGAGTAGACAATTGTGATATATCCGAACAACGCATTATCACTCAGCAATCAAAAGGAACAAATGGCAAATAAACACAACATGAATGAATCTGAAAGCGTTATGCTAAATGAAAAGAGCCACATTCGCTGGGTGTGGTGGCTCACACCAGTAATCCCAGAATGTTGGGAGGCCAGTGTAGGAGGATCGCTTGAGGCCAGAAATTTGAGTCCAGCCTGGGCAACACAGTGAGACTCTCATGTCTACAAAAATAAAATAAAATAAAATCGTAACTAGCAAAAAAAGGAAAAAAAAAAAAACAGACGCAAAAGACTAAATCCCATATGGATTTCGAGAAAAGACAAAGGAAAGCGGTGGTTTCAAGGGGGACATGGTTGGGAAAGGGCAAGGGGCACAAAGGAGCTTTTTGGGGTGATAGAAGTGATGTTGGTGGTGGTTTCACAACTGTGCACATCTGTCAAAACTCACTGAAGCAGAGACTGAAAATGTATGGATTTTACTCTATATAAATTATATCTCAAAGTTGAATGCCGCAGTGAGATGCTAGTCATACTCACAAAAAAAGGCTAAAACAAGGTGATGGACAAGATCAAATGTTAGTGATGACAGAAAGCAATGGAAACTCTCATCTAATGCTGGTAGAATGTAAAAATAGTGAAACTATCTTGGAAAAGACTTGGCTATTTCTTTGAGATGGAGACTCGCTGTGTCGCCCGGGCTGAAGTGTACAGTGGCATGATCTCAGCTCATTGCAACCTCTGCCTCTCAGGTTCAAGCAATTCTTCTGACTCAGCCTCCTTAGTAGCTGGGACTATAGGTGCAAGCCACCATACCCAGCTAATTTTGTATTTTCAGTAGAGACGGGGTTTCACCATGTTGGCCAGGCAAGTCTCAAACTCCTGACCTCAGGTGATCCACCTGCCTCAGCCTCCAAAAGCACTGAGATTATAGGTGTGAGCCACCACGTTCTGCTGGCCATTTTTTTTTTTTTTTGGACACAGAGTCTTGTTCTTGTTGCCCAAGCTGGAGTGCAATGGCGTGATCTTGCCTCACTGCAACCTCTGCCTCCAGGGTTCAAGAGATTCTCCTGTCTCAGCCTCCCGAGTAGCTAGGGTTACAGGCATGCACCACCACACCCGGCTAATTTTGTATTTTTAGTGGAGATGGGGTTTCTCCATGTTGGTCAGGCTGGTCTCGAACTCAAGACCTCAGGTGATCCGCCCGCCTCAGCCTCCCAAAGTGCTGGGATTACAGGTGTGAGCCACCACACCCACCCCTGGCCATTTCTTATATAGTTAATCATTCATTTTCCCTACAACCCAGCAATTCTACTTCTGGTATTTATTCAAGAAAATGAAAATATGTGTCCACAAAAAGAAGATTTATAGCAGAATTATTCGTAGTAGCTAAAAACTGGAAACAAATGTCCATCAACAGATGAATGAATAAACAAATTGGTATAATGGAATACTGCACAGCAACAAAAATAAATAACTACTAATATGTGCATCAACATGGCTATCTCTGAAAAACATTATGCTGCGTGAAGGAAACCTCAAAAGAGTACATACTTCATGATTCTATTTATATGAAGCTCTAGGGCACACAGAACTAAGTTTTGATTATAGAAATCATTATAATGGTAGAATATGTTACAGAAATATTAGATACAATTTACACTTGCTTTTTCGTATTTTTTAGATGGAGTCTTGCTCTGTTGCCCAGGCTGGAATGTAGTGGTGCAATCTTGGCTCACTGAAACCTCCACTTCCCGGGTTCAAGCAATTATCCTGCCTCGGCCTCCTGAGTAGCTGGATTTACAGGTGTGCACCATCACATCCAGCTAATTTTTGTATTTTTAGTAGAGATGGGGTTTTACTATGTTGGTCAGGCTGATCTCGAACTCCTGACCTTGTGATCTGCCCACTTCGGCCTCCCAAAGTGCTGGGATTACAGGTGTGATGTACCACGCTTAGCCTACACTTCTTTTTTTCTTTTTTTACACTTCTATTTTTTAAATATTAAGTTGGAACAGGGATTAAGTTAGTATTCAAAATGCATGCCATCAGATCCAGTACACCTGCAAGGGGAGGGTCACAGATTTGACTTTTAACTTCTTCGCCACGGAAGGAAAGAGTTCAAAACAATCAGTAACATGACTGTATTCAAAAGACTGGCGGAGAAAAATCAGCTACTGGCTGGGCGCAGTGGCTCATGCCTGTAATCTCAGCACTCTGCAAGGCCGAAATGGGAGGATCACTTGAGCTCAGAAGGTCGAGACCAGCCTAAGCACATACTGAGACCCGACCTCTACAACAAAATTTTATTTTAATATTTATTTATTTTTTGGGACAGAGTTTCATTCCTTTCACCCAGGCTGGAGTGCAGTGACTCAATCTCAGCTCACCTCTGCCTCCCGGGTTCAAGCGATTTTCCTGCCTCAGCCTCCCGAGTAGCTAGGACTACGGGAGACTACCATGTCTGGCTTTTTGTATTTTTAGTAGAGTTGTGGTTTTGCCATGTTGGTCAGGCTGATCTCAAACTCCTGACCTCAGGTGATCCGCCTACCTCGGCTTCGTAAAGTGCTGGGATTACAGGTGTGAGCCTGGACAAATAAAAATGTTTTTAATTGGGCCGGCATGGTGATACAGGCCTGTAGTCCCAGACACTCAGGAGGGCAAAGCAGGAGGATCACTTGAGTCCAGGAGGTCAAGCTTGCAGTGAGCGATTATTGCACCGTTGTACCCCAACCTGGGCAACAGAGTAAGACCTTGTCTCCAAAAAAAAAAAAAAAGGAAAACAAAAATAAAAAGTAGTTTTCATTTTGGAACTGAGATATGAGAGAAATTCCCACACTGCACCACAGTTGAGATAGTGGACCACCAAGTTCAGTCTACACATATTTCACTTGGCTGTTGCTTCAAAGGTCTTGTAATGTAACAACAAAGAGGACTTCAGCTGAAGCAATTTTATGAGAGGCCATGACACATAAATCTGACCCCACTGAAACCGGTAGTCAGGATAAATGGACATGCTGTTAGGGTACAAGTTAGCCAAAAATTTTTCATTAAGGAAAAATAGACATTACTGACCTAATAACACACCTGATTCTCTGCTTTAGCCTAATAAGGAAAGCAGATTTCAAATCAGTGTGAGGAGCCAGGCAGGGTGGCTCATGTCTGTAATCCCAGCACTTTGGGGAGGCTGAGGCGGGTGGATCACAAGGTCAGGAGTTCAAGACCAGCCTGGCCAACATGGTAAAACCCCATCTCTATTAAAAGTACAAAAAAATTAGCTGGGCGTGGTGGTGCACACCTGTAATCCCAGCTACTCAGGAGACCGAGGCAGGAGAATCGCTTGAACCTGGGAGATGGAGTTTGCAGTGAGCCAAGATCGTGCCACTGCACTCCAGCCTGGGCAACAGAGTGAGACTCCATCTCAAAAAAATAAAAATCAATGAGAGGAGTTCCCCTCGGCCAGTGATTTGGGAAACTGTTGGGAGCTGTGGTAGTAGCAGAACACAGAAGAAAGCCACCCAGGAGCTGGACAAGGTGGTAGCAGTGGGAATGCAGAAAGTGGACATACTAGAGACACGTTTTAGGGTGAGTAGTTGTTCAGATTCACAACTGGCTCACAGATTTGCAAGTCAGAGCAAGTGAAATCAAGGCTAATAGTTCCTAGGCTTTGGTTTATAATTTCATTTTCTCTAGTGACTACATTCTTTCATTTCACAACTTTGATTGAGAGTCTGCTAAGCACCATGTTACATTCAAGATGCCCAATTACAGAGGTGGGGAAGGTAAGGCCCGCTTTTGCTTGAATGCTGAAGCTAGTCTGCTGGATTCAAATTCCAGCTCTGGGCTGGGCATGCTGGCTCATGCCTGTAATCCTAGCACTTTGGGAGGTCAAGGTGGGAGGATCACTTGAGCCCAGGAGTTCAAGAGCAACCTGGACAACATAGTGAGACTCTGTCTCTACAAAAAAAAAAAAAGAAAAATTAGCCGGGCATGGTGGCATATACCCATAATCTCAGCTACTGGGGAAGCTAAGGTGGGAGGATGGCTTGAGCCCAGGAGGTCAAGGCTGCAGTGAGCCATGATCATACCACTGCTCTCCAGCTTAGGTGATAGAGTGAGACCCTGTCTCAAAAAATAAAAAATCCTGGCCTAGCATGGTGGCTCACACCTGTAATACCAATACTTTGGGAGGCCAAGGCGGGTGGATCATTTGAGGTCAGGTGTTCGAGACCAGACTGACCAACATGGTGAAACCCCATCTCTACTATAAATACAAAAAAATTAGCTGGGCATGGTGGCACATGCCTGTATGTTCCAGGCTGAGGCAGGAGAATTACTTGAACCCAGGAGACAGAGGTTGCAGTGAGCAGAGATTGTGCCACTGCACTCTAGCCTAGGAGACAGACTGAGACTCCATCTCAAAAAAAAAAAAAAAAGAAAAAAAAAAAATCCCACCTCTGCCACTAACTCTGTGACCATGGGCAAGTTACTTAACCTATCAAGACTCAGTCTCCTCATCTATAAAATAGGTATAATAAAAGTATCCACCTCCTAGAGTTGTTAAAGGCACTATTCTAAATGCCTAACAAGATTAAACATTAGCCAAGTGAGGGCTCATGCCTGTAATCCCAACAATTTACGAGGCCAAGGCAAAAGGATTACCTGAGCCCAGAACTTTGAGACCAGCCTGGGCAACACATCAAGTCAAGACCCTCCCTGTCTCTACAAAAAATTAGCCAGGTATGGTGGTACACACCTGTGGTCCCAGCTACTCAGGACGCTGAGGTGGGAGGATCACTTGAGCCTAGGAAGTGGAGGTTGACATACTACAGCCTGGGCAATAGAGCAAGACCCTGTCTCAAAAAAAAAAAAAAAAAAAGCATAATAAGTTTTAGCTATTACAATTTAAGGAGCTTCCATTCTAGTGGAAGTAAGCAGAAAATAAACTAGCAGTAAATATTACGTTAAAGTTCAATGAGAAACATTTAAAAAGGAGAAATCATAGAGAGCTTCATGAACTACTTTACTCAGGTGCTCAGGAGATGACATTTAATCTGAGACCTAAATGGCAAGGGGCAAGACATGAGAATAGGAAAATAACATTCTAGAAAGAAACAACAAATGCAAACTCCCCAAGGCAAGGAACAAGCTTAGCACATTCCAGAGACAGAAAGAAGGGTAACAGCCAGGCATCGTGGCTCACACCTACAATCCCAGCACTTTGGGAGGCCAAGGAAGGCAGATCACTTGAGATCAGGAGTTCGAGACCAGCCTGGCCAGTGTGGTAAAAGCCTGTCTCTACTAAAAATACAAAAAAAAAGGACCGAGTGTGGTGGTGCATGCCTGTAATCCCAGCTACTCGGGAGGCTGAGGCATGAGAATTAGTTGAACCCAGGAGGTGGAGGATGCAGTGAGCTGAGATCGTGCCACTGCTCTCCAGCCTGGGTAGAGTGAGTCCCTGTCTCAAAAAAAAAAAAAAAAAAAAAAAGAGTAACAAAGCTGGAATTCAATGATAGAGGGAGAAAATGATACAAAATGAAGTTGTAAAGCAAGTAGTTGACAGATCACTAGGTCCTGATAGGTCAAAGCAAGGAATAAGATTTTATTTACTTATTATCATTATTTTTGGAGAAAGAATCTCACTCTGTCTTCCAGGTTGGAGTGCAGTGGCGAGATAGCTCACTACAACCTCTACCTCCCAGGTTCAAGTGATTCTCCTGCCTCAGCCTCCCGAGTAGCTAGGATTACAGGCGTGTACCACCATGCCCAGCTAATTTTTGTATTTTTAGTAGAGATGGTGTTTCGCCATGTTGGTCAAGCTGGTCCTCAACTCCTGACTCAAGCGATCTGCCCACCTCAGCCTCCCAAAGTGCTAGGATTACAGGCGTGAGCCACCACCCTCCGCCTTAGATTTTATCTTAAGTGCAATGAGGACCTAGGGGAGCACTTTAAGAGGAGGGTGGCATGATTTGTCTTAAATTTTAAATAGATCAGTCAGGCTGCTGTGTGGAGAATAGGTTTTAGGGTGGCAAGAAAGGAAGCAGAAAATTAGGAAGCTATTACAGGACTGTAGGCAAGAAATGACAGTGACTTCATTTGCGGTAGTCAGTGATAGACAGATCTGGGATGTGTCTTTGATACAGTATTAACAAGACTTAACACTTTAGCTGGAGCACAGTGGCTCACACTTGTAATCACAGCACTTTGAGAGGTGAAGGCAGGAGGATGCCTCGAGTCCAGGAATCTGAGACCAGCCTCAGCAGTATGGTGAGACTCAGCATTTCTTTAAAAAAAAAAAAAAAAAAAAAAAGGCTGGGCATGGTGGCTCACGCCTGTAATCCAAGCACTTTGGAGGCCAAGGTGAGCGGATCACCTGAGGTCAGGAGTTCAAGACCAGCCTGGCCAACACGGTGAAACCCCATCTTAAAAAAAAAAAAAAAAAAAAAAATACTGCACTCTAGCCCTCTAGCCTGGGCAACAGTTCGACCATCAAAATAAATAAATAAATAAATAAATAGCTTACTTCTGCCTTTCGAGTTTGTTGGGAGGATAAACAGCTACAGGATAAGAGAAAAACACTTAGTCCAGCAGCTGACACATATCATAGACATTAGGGTAACAGCTGGCTCCTCCTCCCTTTCATAGCCCTATGGGGATTTTAAAAATAGCATCTCATGGTATATTGTCAGTGTTTGTAGTGATGGGCTACACCTGTGTAGACCTCGAAGCATGTATTAATAAATATATTCCTCAAAAACAGACATTTGGGGGTCAGGCACGGTGGCTCACACCTGTAATCCCAGCACTTTAGGAGGCTGAGGTAAGCAGATCACCTGAGTTCAGGAGTTCAGTACCAGCCTGGCCAACATGGTGAAAACCGGTCTCTATTAAAAATACAAAAACTTAGTCTGGTGTGAGGGTACGTGCCTATAATCCCAGCTACTCAGGAGGCTGAGGCAGGAGAATCACTTGAACCCGGGAGGCAAAGGTTGCAGTGAGCTGAGACTGCGCCACCACACTTCAGCCTGGCCAACAGAGTGAATTAGATTCTATATCACACACACACACAGACACACAAAGGCATTTGATAAGCACTTGCCAATTAACTTTATACATCTAGAAATAACATCACCAAATTAACTACCATTATTCTATACATAAACAATTTGGGTTCTCTTAACTGATACTTCAAAATTTCTACTTACTTTTCTCATATTCCTTGCAATCATTTGCTAGGAGGTGGGCCTGTCAACAGGAAGGAAAAAAAATTATTTTCACCAATACTCAAAATAATCATCACCTAGAAAACCCAAAACACTCAAGGAATTTTCAGAATTCAGTCAAGCCCATCCTACTACTTCCAAGTTTTGACACTGCCTAAAACACTCCTCCTCACAGTTGGTTTAGCCCAAACCAGTAAGAAACATTTAACAAATGATTAAAAGTGCTGTGCCAGGGTGATTGTGTTGCTGAGATACGGTTGTTGGTGGCTAGGGAGTGGCACGCAAATCCAGCCAAGAATTGTGCCCTAAACCAGGAGCTCTAATGAGGAAATCACGGGATGTTTGAGTTTGAGGGGCTTGATGCTCCTCCCAGGTGGTTTCCTATTGAGGAAAGGATTTGATGTATAAGAGTTAGCCTCCACTGGGTGTAGTGGCTCATGCCTGTAATCCTAGCACTTTGGGAGGCTGAGGCTGACAGATCACTTGAAGTCAGGAGTTGGAGACCTGGCCAACATGGTGAAACCCCATCTCAATTAAAAATACAAAAGTAGGGCTTGTCACAGTGACTCACACCTGTAATCCCCGCACTTTGGGATGCCGAGACAGGAGGATCACAAAGTGAGGAAGAAGACCAGCCTAACCAACATGGTGAAACCCCATCTCTACTAAAAATACAAAAATTAGCGGGGCATGGTGGCGCATGCCTGTAATCCGAGCTACTCAGGAGGCTGAGGCAAGAGAATCACTTGAACCTGGGAGGCAGAGGTTACAGTGACTGAGATCGAGCCACTGCACTCTAGCCTGGGCAACAGAATGAGACTCCATCTCAAAAAAAAAAATACAAAAGTAGGCTGGGCACAGTGGTTCACGCCTGTAATTCCATCACTTTGGGAGGCTGAGGTGGGTGGATCACAAGGTCAGGAGTTCAAGACCAGCCTGGCCAATATGGTGAAACCCTGTCTCTACTAAAAAATTAGCTTGGTGTGGTGGTATGGGCCTATAGTCCCAGTTACTCGGGAGGATAAGGCAGGAGAATCGCTGGAATCCGGGCAGTGGAGGCTGCAGTGAGCGGAGATCACGC
>PVKP010019421.1:0-42483 GCA_004027715.1 Plecturocebus donacophilus | reverse complement strand
AGGAAGGAAGGAAGGAAGGGATGGAGGAAGGGAGGAGCACTGATAGGATTTGCTAGTGGATTAGATATGGGTTGTAGGTGAGTCATAGGAAAACACTGGGAAGCAGTCTAAGCAGTGGCTGCTCTGGTGGCTTTATTCTTGGAGAGGTCACCAGGAGAATAGCCTTCAATGTGTCCCAATCTAAATGGTAAGACAATGGGTACAACTGGTAAGAGTGCATGGATAGATATGAGTCTACTTGTCTCCTGCTGTAGAGGCAGTAGGAGAAACAGCAGGGCATGCCATGCCCAGAAGCTGCCTTGCATGGAAAGTGACCACTTCCAGTCCTAAATGCATTTGCACTCAAGGTGGGGCTGTTAAGATGAGAGGAGTGAGGCAGAGTGAGGAGCATTTAAATTTTATGTTTGATATTCTGCTATCTAAAGGCCTATAAAGTATCTATTGTCGTATTATCTGTGAAAGTAGAGGTCTCTTTTTTTCTTGTGTTATTCCAAGAAAAAGCATAGATGAATTTTTTTTTTGAAAACCTGATGCATAGGAAAAACAAAATGGAATACCTTTTTAATAGCCTTTAACTTTTTAAAAATGGTACATTATTGGCCGAGTACAGTGGCTCACACCTGTCATCCCAGCACTTTAGGAGGCTGAGGCAGGCAGATCACCTGAGGTCAGGAGTTTGAGACCAGCTTGGCCAATGTGGCGAAGCCCCGTCTCTACTGAAAATACAAAAATTAGCCAGGCGTGGTGGCAGGGGTCTGTAGTCCCAACTACTCAGGAGGCTGAGGTGGAGAATTGCTTGAACGCAGGAGGCGGAGGTTGCAGTGAGCCAGGATCATGCCACTGCACTCCAGCCTGGGTGACAGAGTGAGACTCTGTCTGAAAAAAAAAAAAGGGTACGTGTGTGTGTGTGTGTGTTTTAATTAGCCTTTACTTTTTGCAGTAGTTTTAGGTTCACAGTGAAATGGAACAGAAGTTACAGGGTGCCCGTATACCCCCTGAGGAGCCTCCCCCATTATCAACACCCTGCATAGGGTGGTACATGTGTTACAACTCATGAACACTTTTTTGTAACATTTTCTTTTTTGAGACGGAGTCTCACTCACTATATTGCCCAGGCTGGAGTTCAGTGGCGCGATCTCGGCTCACTGCAGCCTCCGCCTCCTGGGTTCAAGCGATTCTCCTGCCTCAGTCACCTGAGTAGCAGGGATTACAGGCTCGTGCCACCACACCTAGCTAATTTTTGTATTTTTAGTAGAGACAGGGTTTCACCATGTTGGCCAGGCTGGTCTCAAACTCCTGACCTCAAGTGATCTGCCAGCTTTCTACAGTGCTGGGATTATGGGCATGAGCCACCACGCCCGACCAGACACTTTAAACTTTTTGACCTTGTTTTGAAAAAAAGATAAACCTACAGACAAACAGGAAGGATAGTACAGTAAACTCATATATAGAAAATCCAGATTAACAAAATGATAACATTTTCATTGTGGTAAAATGCACATAACAGAATTAACCATTTTCTTTTGTTGTTGTTGTATATGTATTTTTTCCTTTAGACAGCATCTCCCTCTATTGCCCAAGCTCCAGTGCAGTGGCACAAACAAGGCTCACTGCAGCCTCAGCCTCCCCAGCTCAAACGATCCTCCCACCTCAGCCTCCCGGGTAGCTAGGACTGCAGGCATGAGCCCCCATGCCCAGCTAATTTTTTTAAGTTTTTTGTAGAGACAGGGTCTCACTGTATTGCCCAGACTGGTCTCAAACTCCTGGACTCAAATGATCCTCCTGTCTTGACTTCCCAAAGTGTTGGGATTACAGGCGTCAGTCACCACACCTGGCTGGAATTGACCATTTTATTTTGTTTTTTGAGACAGGGTTTCACTTTGTCAGCCAGGCTGGAGTGCAGTGACACCAAAATTTACTATTTTAAAGTGTCAATTCATTCAGTGTTGTGCCACTTTCATGACTCACTAGTTCCAGAATATTTTTATAAATAATTTCTCTCTACTACTGCTGCTACTGCTACTATGACTGATTATTATTATTTTTTGATTATTATTTTCTGGAGCTTTGGCATTTAAATCACAAATGTCATAATCCTTTAATCCTAAATACTTAAGTAGGTATCTCCTGAAGTCAAGAATGTTCTATTTTATGATATAATTTATTAAATTCAGGAAGTTTAATGTAGATATGATAGTATTATTAAATATATTGTTTGTTTTCATATGTTGCTACTTGTCTCAATACTGTCCTTTAGGGAAATTTTGAGTTTATGTCTCAAGTTTCTATGTCGGAACATTTAGAACTGCATTTTATTCTCATGTATATTTTGAATTAGGTTCTTAGCTTTTTCTTTTCATTTTTTGGTCTTTCATGATATTGACTCCTTGAAGATTATAGGCTAGGGTTTTTTTTGTTTTTTTGAGATGGAGTCTCTGTTGCCAGGCTGGAGTGCAGTGGCGTGATCTCAGCTCATCGCAACCTCCACCTCACAGGTTCAAGCCATTCTTCTGCCTCAGCCTCCTGAGTAGCTGGGATTACAGGCAACCGCCACCACGCTCAGCTAATTTATGCATTTTTAGTAGAGATAGGGTTTCACCATGTTGGCCAAGATGGTCTTCATCTCCTGACCTTGTGATCCGCCCACCTCAGCGTCCCAAAGTACTGGGATTACAAGTGTGAGCCACCACACCTGGCCTAGTTTTGTGTGTGTGTGTGGAATGACCTTCAGTTTGAGTTTGATTGTTTTCTCATGACTAGGTTAGTTTGTGTTTTGGGCAGGAATACTACATAGGTGATGATGTCTTCTCCAAACATCACTCAGGAGGCATTGAATGTCAGTTATTGTGATGGTAACTTCAGTCTCTTGGTTGAGACTTTTTAATTGCACTTAAAAGAATTTTTTTTTTTTGGTGGGATTTCAAATTGCAGAGGTGATGGAATGTTTATTTCTGTGACCAGTGTGCAAAAGATGAACCTTTGACTTTTTTTCCTTAATCATTTCTCATGTTAGGGTGGTGATGATGTCATGGCCTGCGTCCATGATGACAATGGCAGGGTCCGCATACAGCACTTCTATAATGTAGGCCAGTGGGCAAAGGAGATTCAGAGAAACCCTGCCAGAGATGAAGAAGGAGTTTTTGAGAATAATCGCGTCACCTGCAGATTTAAACGCCCTGTGAATGTTCCCAGAGATGAAACAATTGTTGATCTGCATTTGAGTTGGTATTATCTGTTTGCTTGGGGTCCAGCCATTCAGGGTAAGCTTACATTTTAGCATCTGGTTTAAACGCCAGACACCACTGTGCTTGTGTTCATTATTAATTGAAGTCACACTGTGTGCACAAGAGAGCGATAAGCGCTCTAGACAATTTAAAGGAAAAGGAGATGTGACTCCTACCTTCAGAAGGTTATAATGGACTTATTATACATATGGACAAACAAATGAACAGTTATACACATGCAAAGCTAGAGCAGTACAAGATACTATGTCATGAGTAATGTGCTTAATGAAACAGATCATGTATCTGCTGTATGTAGGGCTCTATTCAATTATCACAGCATTCTCATTGACTCCTCACCATGTTCTTGAGAGGTATAGGTATTATTGTCCTGGTTTTAGTGAGAGATTAAGAAACTTGCCCAAAGCTATACAACTAATTAGTAGAAGAATTAAAATTCAATCCTAAGTCTGTCTGACCCCAAAGCCAGTGAATCCTCTTAACTGCTATGCTGTGAATATAAAAAGACTGAACAGGGGCTGGAAGTGGTGGCTCATGCCTATAATCTCAGCACTTTCAGAGGATGGTTAGAGCCCAGGAGTTTAAGACCAGCCTGGACACCATAGTGATACCCTGTCTCCATTCAAAAAAAAAAAAAAAATGAAATAATAAAAAATACTGAACAGGAAGGACTTCTGGGGACTTCTCCAGAGATTGACACCAAACATTTAATTAATGCCCACTTTGTGACTATTCTGTTAGTCACAAATCTGCCAAATTATCCTATACTCCTTAAATATTAATGTGCATAGGAATTACCTGGCTACATTGTTAAAGTGGCATTTTCTGTAGCTCTGGGGTAGGGGCCTGAGATTCTGCTCCCCTTCCCTCCCCTTCCCTGATAAGGTCCTATTCTGTCATCCAGACTGGAGTGTAGTGAAACAATCACAGCTCACTGCAGCCTCCACTTCCCAGGTTTAAGTGATTCTCCCACCTCAGCCTCCCAAATAGCTGGGACTACAGGCATGCACCACCATGCCTGGCTAATTTTTTTGTATTTTTAGTATAGATGGGGTTTCACCTTACTGCCCAGGCTGGTCTTGAACTCCTGAGCTCAAGTGATCCACCAGCTTTGGCCTCCCTAAGTGCTGGGATTACAAGTGTGAGCCACCATGCCTGGCAAGATACTGCATTTCTAATAAGTTCCTTGGTCATGCTGGTTCATTGATGACCTCATTTTGGGTGGCAAGACTCAGCAGCATTTACCCAACAAAGACCCAAGGATATCATGAGACCTTTAAGAGATCGCTAAAATCAAGTTACACTGAGTCTTGAGCATGCCTTCTGGTTGATTAGCCTAAAGGTCTGATCAAGAATGGAAGTGAATTTGGCTTGCAGTCCTTGCACTGAGAACTCATTCTGGTTCCTAGTAATTGCATCTTTCTTTACTGTGTGTTCATCAACTATTTGTTGCCTAATCTTATCTAGTTGTGTTTTTTTATTTTTGAGATGAAGTCTTGCTTTGTCACCCAGGCTGGAGTACAGTGGCACAATCTCAACTCACTGTAACCTCCACCTCTCGGGTTCAAGTGATTCTCCTGTTTCAGCTTCCCGAGTAGCTGGGAGATTACAGGCGCCTGCTACCATGCCTGGCTAATTTTTGTATTTTTAGTAGAGAAGGGGTTTCACCATGTTGGGCAGGCTGATCTCGAACTCCTGACCTCGGGTAATCCACCTGCCCCGGCCTCCCAAAGTGCTGGAATTACAGGCATGAGCCACCGCGCCTGGCCCTGGTTGAGTTTTTTTCCTTCAATTTGTTTCCATCAGTCAGCCCAGAGATGACATAATCTGTCTTTTATTTTGCCTGTTGCCGATAGGGAAGACATTTGAATGCCTCCAGATTGGTAACACCTTTTCCATTTGTTAATTTCCTGGATACCAACAGTGGCTCTGCAGTTATAACTTCGATTACTTTCAGTACCCTGGGAAATAAATTCTATCTTAGCATGGAGAAATGGAGTAATCTACAATAGATTTGAAGTCTAAAACTTTGAGTTTAAGTATTGGTTCTGCCCCTTGGTAGCTATATGATATTTAGCCTGTTATTTAAATTCTGAATTTCATTTCCTTATATCTAAAGTGGGGATAATAATACTTCCTATTCCATGAAGTTATTGTAAGGATTAAGTGAAAACAAGTATTTGAAATTGCTTTACCAATTGGAAAGGGCTGTATTTTCAGAAAGTCATCTTTTTACATATATGGCAGACTAGCCTAAAGTTCAAAGCCTTCTCCAAATCTGGTCCTGCCTTACCTGATAAGCTCTCTCAAGACTTCTGTTCTCACAACCTCTAAGCAAAACAGGCACATTGCTACCCTATATGTAGTCTCGTGCTTTTCTCATTTACTGAATGCCCTTTTAATGCTTCTTTATTGATTATATCCTATGCATTCTCTCAAGGTCTCTGTCAGGGGAAAAACTCTGACCTAAGGCTTGAAAGGGATATGGAGTCAGATTTCACTAAAAGAAGGCATGAACTGTAGGCACATAGTTAAGTCAAGCAGCCGGTGCAGGTGAGGTTAGGTAGGAGAGGTGAGTGGGATCTGTTGAGAGAAAAGTCTCTGTTACCCAGTCTGGAGTGCAGGGAAACAATCACAGCTCACTGCAGCCTCCATCTCCCAGGTTTAAGTGGTCCTCCCACCTCAGCCTCCCAAATAGCTGAGACTACAGTCATGCAAACCGGAGAGTTTGATTTTTGCTAACTGGGGCCAGCACGGACACTAAGCAGGGACCTGACATGTCAAGTTTGGCAGGATTTCCTTAGCAGATATTACCTTGAAAACCTCTGAGCCCTATTCCTAAGGAGACTTTTGCACGGAATGCTTATGCCTTAGTCTCCCTAACCCAAGTTTCATGTGGATTATTCAGAAGGTCAGACGCTTTTAATCAACTGAAGTTTATTAAATATATTTTACACATAGTCTATACTTCTTTCCACTTGTAACCAAGTTTTTAAAAAGTTTCCCATCCAAAGACTTATTTGGTACCTTAATCATCCTACTTTCTGTACCATTTTACCCTAATCAGCCAGACACACAGACACATCCCCAGCATACCACACTCCCTCTGGCATGGCCTGGGGGTGGGTACTAAATGTCCCACAGACAGTAGAAGAGGGCTTCCATCTATAAGGGAGATTTTAATAGTGTTTTCAGAAGTTGTTGATGATCCATATATGCAAGGTAGATTTGAGGGAAAAAAGTTAGTAGTCTCTGCTGTTTGAAATAAAAATATAGTTTGTTCATTTGGATATTAATAATACAGGACTCATTATAGCTGTTTAAAGGAGGCAATCATACAATAATCATACAATATTATATAACTAGCAGTCTTAAAATTGAGATGCCAGGAACCAGACCAACAGCATTGTTCTGATAGGGGAGTGCAAATTAATGAGAACTAGTCTTTTTGGATAAATTTAACTAATTCTGTGTTCCTCATTAGATGGACAATGATAGAGAATTATGATAACTCAAATACCTGAATCCAGATCGTTGTAACCGTTGCTTATGTGTTCAACATTAAATAGACTTGATTTTTCTATTCCTTGCCTATACCATTATAAATCTGTACTTTTTCCAACTGCTTTTTGGATAAATTTAACTAATTCTGTGTTCCTCATTAGATGGACAATGATAGAGAATTATGATAACTCAAATACCTGAATCCAGATCATTGTAACCATTGCTTATGTGTTCAACATTAAATAGACTTGATTTTTCTATTCCTTGCCTATACCATTATAAATCTGTACTTTTTCCAACTGCCCCCTGCCCTTCTCTTTTTTTCTTAAAGGCTCTATCACTCGGCATGATATAGACTCACCGCCGGCTTCAGAGCGTGTTGTCAGTATTTACAAGTATGAAGACATTTTTATGCCATCAGCTGCCTATCAAACCTTCTCATCTCCATTTTGTTTGCTACTGATAGTTGCTCTGACATTCTACCTATTGATGGGAACCCCCTAACCACAGCTACAGGGACAACAGATTATATGGATTGGGAAGTCTTTAGTATAAATATATTTTTAAAGAATATCCAGTATTATTTTAGCTTCAATTATTTGAGAGAAAAAAAACCTCATGTAATTTCAGCTTTTTGGAAGAAAGAACAAACTTCTTTTCTAGTCAGAGGATTGTTTAACAATGACCCTATACTTTTGGAATGTACTTACATCTTTTCTAAGTATTTTCAAATATGTTTTCTTATTTAACTTCACAACATCTCTGAGTTGGATTGATGAAAATTACGATTACCATCTTCCTGAATGGGATTCGAGACCCAGAAAGGCTGCCTTTTTATGATCCACATACCATGTAGCTTTGGCTGGAAATAACAAACAGAAAGGCAGAGAAAGAACTATGTATAGACATCATGTCTCGAAACGGTCTTTCTTTACTGTGAGTGGTATAGCACAAGAGAGTTATTTTGAGTATCACTAGGGAGAACTTGACTGAATGTCATAAGTTCACAGTCAGCCTTTTGGGCAGAAGAACTTTCAAATTTCGGTAAAGCAGAAGTGCTTTTGGATATTTACACAGCCAATGGGGAGATTAGAGGAAAATACAATGATATGAAAATAGTTCATATTTATTTGAAATTTCGGCCAAGCACGGTGGCTCATGCCTGTAATCCCAGTACTTTGGGAGGTTGAGATGGGCAGATAGCCTGAGGTCAGGAGTTCGAGACCAGCCTGGCCAATATGGTAAAACCCCATCTCTACTAAAAAGTACAAAAATTAATCAGGTGTGGTGGTACATGCCTGTAATCCCAGCTACTTGGGAGGCTGAGGCAGGAGAATCTGTGGAACCTGGGAGGCAGAGGTTGCAGTGAGCCGAGATTGTGCCACTGCGATCCAGCCCTGGGAGACAGAGCCAGACTCTGTCTCCAAACAAACAAAGAAATAAATAATATTTATTTGAAATTTATTCTCAATTAGAGAGTAGCTACAAGAAAACATTTGTACTGCTATTTGGAAAGGTTAGGGACTGAACTGTGCACATTCCTGAAGATGTAAAGTTGTGTTAATGATATTTTAAAAAATGGGAATCCTTAGCAGTTAGAATTTGAACTCTTCTAGCACTGAATTTTATAAAACTGAGGTATTAATTTATTGTTACAGCGAATTATCTTGTTAGAGCTAGCATACATTATAATTAAAAGTGTATTTGTTTCTTTTGAGACGAATTTTTGCTCTTTTTGCCAGGCCGGAGTACAATGGCATGATCTCAGCTCGTTGCAACCTCCACCTCCCAGGTTCAAGCGATTCTCCTGCCTCAGTCTCCTGAGTAGCTGGGATTACAGGGATGTGCCACTATGCCTGGCTAATTTTTTTGTATTTTTAGTAGAGACGGAGTTTTACCATGTTAGTCAAACTGATCTTGAACTCCAGACCTCAGGTGATCACCTGCCTTGGCCTCCCAAAGTGCTGGGATTACAGGCGTGAGCCACTGCACCCAGCCTAAAAATGTATTATATCAGATAAAACGTCTTAGTAAAAATTTAGGGCATTTTAATAATCAACAGTTTTTGAGACTGTAGAGATTTGGAGTAGAATTTTTTTTTTTATGAGTTACCTTTTTTTTTGTTTGAAAATGGGAAAATGACCCATAAAGTGAATTCACCTAGAGTATCCATTTTAAATGTTCAGGCTTGTGGCTGAGCACAGTGGCTCACACCTGTAATCCCAGCAATTTGGGAGACCAATCAGGTGGATCACTGAGGCCAGGAATTCAAGACCAGCCTGGCCAACTTGGCAAAACCTTGTCTCTACTAAAAATACAAAAATTAGCCAGGCATGGTGGCACATGCCTGTAATCCCAGCTACTCGGGAGGCTGAGGCACGAGAATTACTTGAACCTGGGAGGCGGAAGTTGCAGTGAGCTGAGATTGTGCCATTTGCACTCCAGCCTGGGTGATAAAAGGAGACCCTGTCTCAAAAAGATAAATAAAATAAAATGTTCAGACTTATAAACTGGACAGGCAGTCAGCATAATTCATAATAATGCCTTGACATAATGCTTTTTTCTAAAGGTTCCAAATGTGTGTGCTAACAGCCCATTTTGAGGAGAGAAGTCTGCAGGTATAGTTAGTGCTGCTAAGACATTTCCACTGTGGCATTCTGGAGTTCTCTGGCTTGCCCTTTTTGCTTTAAAGCTGGTTTCAACTTCGTAGGCTTGTGACTGAACAACACTGGTGACTATGATTTCTAATACAGCCCTCCAGATTCATGTCACAGGTGAAAGTCTGCTTGTGGGGAGAGCTTTCACATTCTTCTGGATCTCAACCAAAATAAGGAAAACATCAATACACACAGTTACCAAACGCTTCCGCGGGATGTAGGAGAAATACTATTCATTGCAGATGGGGAGAAATTGACATTTAGAGAACTAACATCAAGTGCGTAATGGAAGTGAGTAGGATTTAAACTCAAGTACCCTCGTTCAAATCCTTAACTCCACTCTGGTCATGGCTAAGTCTGGCCTGTGTAGTGTCTTCTCAGTTCCAGTGGCTGTTTAGTAGCAAAGATACTGATATGCAGGCATCCACATTGTAAATAAGAAGCAAATATTTTTATATTTCACTCTCTTATGTGTATAGTATTTGAGCTCTAAATAGGTTAAAACAAAAGAGGGACTCCAGCTTAGTAGCAAGCAGGGAAGGAAGAAGTGAATGCAGCTTCCTTCCGCTTACATTCCTCATCAAGCTAATTATTTCACTAATGGTTTCTAATTTGCTTACCAGTTTTTACATTTTTATGCTTAGAACTTTCAATGACTTCTCAGTGCCATTAAGGTAAAATGCAAGACAGTTCTGTGACCTGCAATATCATCTTTTGCAACTCCTCCTCACTTGATATGTCTCAGCAAGACTGAAAGGCTCTAAGTTCTTCAGACTTGCTCTATCTCACTTCTCATTTTGTTCCCCATGTTCAAACATTCTCCACCTTTTGTGCTTGATGAACTCCTACTCACCTATCAGGTCACAGCTTAAATATTCTTTCCTCTAAATCCCTGGACTACATACATAGGTCTAGGTCCCTGTTAAATGTTCCCATGACACATTGGGCATCCTCATCAATGTATCATACTTTTCGAATTGCTGGCTTGTCCTCCTTGTTATCTCCCTAATGCAGACACATTACTCATCATTTTAGCAGACGTTTCTCCATAGCAGGTACTCAGCAAACATTTGTGGAATGAATATATATGAGAAACTATACTTCTATGTCAAGTTTGTTTGGTTCAGAAGGCTTGCATTTCATGTATATTACAAGACTGGCCAAAGTTTTTATATTCTTCCTCCTGTGCTCAAACCATAAATAATTAAGTTAGCAACCACTGAACTTTGTTTTTTGAAACATAAATAGAAACATCCTTAGTAAAAGTACTAACAATAATCATTGTTCAGAAATAAGAATTCACACTAGTGATACAGAATGGCCTTTGACCATTATCTCAGAGAATCACCTATTGATAAACACGATGAAGTGATAACTCCATAGGCTTCAGTTTCATTCATTCCTACTTAATATAAGATAATCAACTTCTATTTTATGTCTGTATTCCCATTTTCTAATATATTACTTGTCACAGAGGAGATGCTCAACCAGTGTTCTTTGTAAAGTACTTGAGTAATAATAATGCTAGTGAAATGTATTTAGTTCTGTTCTAAGCACTTTACACGAATTAACACATTTAATCCTGAGCTCGACCATAGAAAGTAGATTCTATTATTTATGCAATTTTACAGATGAAAAAACTGAGGCTGGTCATTTGACATAAATTATCAGTGCTGGCCAACACTTTAGAGACCATTTAATCCAATGCTCTTATTTTACAGGGGTGCAGCTGAAGCCTAGGGAGGTGATATGATTTCCTATACATTCATGCACCTTCATGCTCATCCATTAAAACTTTTACTGAATGGAACCCACTATCCACACTCCAATTAGCTAGGGTGCCTTTTTCCCCCCCGTTTAGTAATTTACAATTAATTGGAGGACTTTTTATAGTTATATTTGGGGGAAAGGAGCATGTTTTACTTTATGTCAACTTTCTTCTCTGCTTAAAAGCATTTTGATTATTTTACCAGTCATCTTAGTTCTTTTAATAGGTTTAATACACAGATCAAAAAAGACTTCAATACATTTTTAAGAATTTAACAATTTAAAAGTGAATTGCCTAAAACCTAGATTTTCTAACTTGGAGCCCAGTGCTTTTTTATTGCTCCACTGTAGTCAAAAGTTGAATTTATAAACATGATTTCAGATAAAATGCAGAAGCTGTATTTAATTAAGTTGGCTTTTGTCATTAAAGAAATCAGAAAGTTTGGACAACTCAGGAATGGATTTCCATCCTAGATGGTATTTACCACTATTTCTGGAATTAAGTTTACTGTCTGTATTCAGGATTTTGTGCATAAGAGACGTGATCACTGAATTTGTGTGTCATTCTTAGCTCTAGTCCAAGGGGTCAGCAAACTTTCTCTGTTAAGGGCCAGATATTAGTTTTTTGGCTTTTCAGTCTCTTGTTTGGCTCTGCTATAGACAATACATACATGAATGAGCATGGCCATGTCCCAATAAACCTTAATTGATACTGAACTTTGAATTTCATATACTTTTCAAATGTCACAAATATTTTCCTTTTGATTATTTTCAAAAAGCCATTGAAAAATCCAAAGACCATTCTTATCTTGCAAGCTGCATAAAAACAGGAAGCAGGCTGGGTTTGCTTATGGACTGTGGTTTCCCACCCTTGTTCTTGGACAGGGACACACCAATATATCATGATTAGTTGTAAAGGATACTGCCTGTAACATATTACCGGTTACTTGTAAGAATACCAAAGTTAGTGAATAATTTGTTTTTAAAATAAATTATTGTTGATTTATTTTTATAAATAAATGGTATAGGGCATTCTCATGCTCCTGCTTTCTAATATATTTTCTGGAATGGATGCAAAAGTGGTGGCAGTAAAGTACTGAGCTGGCTGTAAAGTACTGAGCTGGCTGTAAAGTACTGAGCTGGCTAAGCAGCAGTTTTGTCCTACTTAAGTGTGGTGATCATGGACGACGTTTACTACTGAGCTGCTCTTCCTGATAAGGATTTCAGTGTTTCAGAGTAATTCATTAACCTATAGATGTTTTAAAAGTCGTATCAAAATCTCCTGCACCGTGGGAGTGTTTTACACTTGTGATGTGGCATCTACCTTATATACCATAATGGAAAAATGTTTGAGAACCGCTGCACTAGGCCAAAGGCTGGGATGTGTCTACTTTGCTGTGGTGTATGTCCTTGTTCTCTAAACAGAATTGGTTATGTTTAGTGAACAGTTAGATGGTTCTCCGTGTGTTTATATACACAGACGATCCCTGACTTTGGATGGTTCAACTTAAGGGTTTTCAAATTTATGATTATATGAAAGTGATATACATTTGGTATACTCCCACAACTCACAATGGGGTTATGTCCCATAAGTGTTTTGACTTGTGATATTTTCAACTTACGATTGATGGGTTTACTGAGACATAACCCTACTGTAACTTGAGGAGCATCTGTATATTTGTACATACATGATGGTGTGTGTTTATACATAAATGCCTGTATATACACACCAGGAGCATTTGAAGGTCTTTGTCAGGTTGTTTCTGTTCCTGATCTCTTGCCTACTTTAAAACCCAAGAGATAAAACATTATGCGTATTACAAGCAAAACTATGCTTGAATTTATAGTAATGTAGTTTGTAGAAAGTATTCCCAGATCTTTTACTAAGGCTTGTCTCCTCCATTCAACATTATATGAATTGTTAAGAATATATAAAGTACCACTGTTGAATGTAACTTTTCTATACTGTTAGTTAAGAAACCAAGACTAGTATTAGCTGAGTAACTGGCATGTTGATGCAACCTATACAGGTTTTGTATTTAATTAGGTTCCTTATTCAGTTATCCAGTTATTTAATTTCAAGTTAGACTTCTTTGTTTTTATATTTAATAAAAGACTTGCATATAAGTTCCTCTTTATAAAAATAGTGGCTGGGCTATTGTGATTTTAAGTATGTCTGGTAACTCAAAATTTAATGGAATCATCAAGCTATTTGGGATTTTTAACATAAACTATACTGCTGCTTGATTAATGTGTTCAGTTTTCCCCCGGATATTTGCTATTAGGCTGATAGCCATTCAGTTGGATTCTTCTGGAGAGTGATCGATTCTCTAAGGTAATGGGGTGCTGCAGTGGGTGTGGCATTCACCCAGGTCACTAGAGTACTGCCTGTTTCATCACATAGAAGGCCCTGGCCATGTGGAAGAGTGAATGCAGCTTCTCCGGATGCCTTATTCCCACAGACATGTTGATGTGCTGGAACAATCTGACTCCAGGAGTATTAATATACTTTTTTGAGACTGCCTACAAAATACTATTTTGTAAAAACTATGCCTTTACATAGACATTGATAGGTTATATTTGTTTTATAACAGTTGTGTACCTAATGTTTGATTGTGATTGATTTTGAGATTTATGTATATTTATAGCCTGTCTTATGTAAATTTTTACTCTAAGATGTGTGCCACATTACTAATGAAGACATGGATTTCTATTTATGTAAAGGAATTGTAGCAATATTCCTAGATGCTACCTAAATGATTGTTCTGTCCATTTGCCATCATAAATGCTTTTATCTTTGGATGATTATGTTAGTCAGAATATATTAATTAGATTTAAACTTTCAAGTAAGAATTCTCAACATAGTTTGAAATTCTTCCTATTGATGTAATTAAAGTTAGTTTATAATTCCTTACTGTTTTGCTCTGGTGCATTTTTCTTTTTCTGTTTGTTTTAAATCTTTTATCAGGAAAGTCACTCTCATTTCTCCCTGAATCTATAGACCTTGGAGAAGATGATAGCCTGTCTTGTCTGACAAAGAGGAACATCATATTGCTGTTATCAGGTAAAAATCCCTGTCGAGAAACAATTTGTAAAATAATCTTACATTTATAACTTCGGTTTAATACTTTATTGAGTAGTGAATGGAGGTGTATAATCCATTTCAAGTGTATCAGTTGGTTAATTGCACCTGGCTAGCACTAAGAATTTCAGCTGTCAGCCTTATTGGCAATTAAATCATATAATATGTTGAGAATAGTTAGAGTTTAGTTGTAGAACATAATGAATTACCAGGGAGATTGTTGAGCTGCCAGTACTACAGGGGCTAGCTTGAGAAGATCAAGGAATGACATGTCAAAAAAGAATCAGCCATTACCGCATTCTACATTAGAGGCTCTAATTTTCACCAAACAACAACAACAACAACAAAAAACCCTTTGAATATTTTGTCCTTTGTTTAATATTCAACTTGTTCTGTGTAGTATTTATTTATTTATTTCACAGTATCCTCAGTGGATAGCCCAACTATCAAATCTGATCCTGGCTGATGTTTGATTTGGAGGTTTCTTAGGGCTCAGTCATAGGTACAAGGATCAGACAATAAGCTATAAGAAAAGACAGAAGAACAGCAATGGACGTGAGAGTCACCTGCATCCAGGAGGTTAAGAAGCTTCAACCATTCATCCAATCAGTCAACCAATCAACATTTATTTATTATTTATTTATTTTTAGACAGGGTCTTGCTCTATCACCCAGAACGGAGTGCAGTTGCACAATCAGCTCGCTGCAGCCTCGACCTCCTGGGCTCAAGTGATCCTCCCACATTGGCCTCCCAAAGTGCTGGGATTACAGGTGTGAGCCACCTTGCTCAACAATAAATATTTATTGAAGACTCTTATGTGCCAGTCCTTGTGCTAGACATTACACAGAGAGAACTCTAGGAAGAACAGTTCTTGATTTCTCCCCCACCCTGGGGGCTCTCCCTGGGGGCCTGTTTGGAGAGTCAGACGAACAAACACCATGATGCTAAACCTGAGTGGAGGTCCTCACCCAGCCTGGGGCAACTGGAAAAGCAGGTGGCGATACTGAAGTGAACCTTAAGGAAGGGTGCTATGGACTGAATATTTGTTCCTCCCAAATTTCTATGTTGAAACCCTAATCTCCATTGTGGTGGTATTTGGAGATGGAGCCTTTAGTAGGTAATTAGGCGTGAGGGTAGAGCCCTCATGAATGGGATTCGTGTCTGTATAAGGAGAGAATTTGCTTCTTTTCTCCACTCTCCACCATGTGTGTACACAATGAGAAAGTGGCCATCATTGAACCAGGAAGAGGGCCCTCACCAGAACCCAACAATGTTGGCACCTGCTTTCCGGCTTCCCAGCCTCCAGAACCGTGAGAAAGAAATTTTTGTTGCCGAAACCCATCAGTCTGTGGTTATGTGTGATAGAAGCCTAAATTATTAAGACAAAGGGGTAGAAATATGTTAGGCAAAGGGTACCCAGGGGCATCACCAAGAAAGGAGAGAGCAACCTAACAACCTCAGATGAAAGACCAGCAGGATCTATTAGGAGAGCATTTTATAGCTGAGGCACCATAAAAGTGGTGAAGGTACAGACGGGAGAATTATGTATCTGTCTGAAGGCTGGTCCTGTGAAGAGAGATACGATGTCCAACATGCGGTTGTTGGTCTAAGGAGCTCAATGTGCTCTTGGCAGTTATTGCACAACTGCAGGGGACACTAAATGTAAATAGTGCCCCCAAATGTGAACTGTATCCCTGAAACTGTACAAAGCAGTGGCCATGGACCATGGAGAGCTACCACAGTGCAGGTCTGGGTGTTTGTTTGTTTATTTGAGACAGAGTCTCGCTCTTTTGCCTAGGCTGGAGTGTAGAGGCGTGATCTTGGCTCACTGCAACCTCCACCTCCCAGGATCAAGAGATTCTCCTGTCTCAGCCTCCCCAGTAGCTGGGATTACAGGTGCATGCCACCATGCCTGGCCAATTTTTGTATTTTTAGTAGAGATGGGGTTTCACCACATTGGCCAGGCTAGTCTCGAACTCCTGACCTCAGGTAATCTGCCTGCCTCAGCCTCTTAAAGTACTGGGATTAGAGGCATGAGCCACCGGGCCCAGCCTCTGGGTGTTTAATATATGTTATTTTCCAATTTCTTTACTGCCACCCTGTGAAAAAGGATCATGCTCCATTTACAGATGAGGAAACGAAGTTCAGAGATGCTATGTAACTTGCCCAGGATTATACAGATAACAAGTGGCAGATTTGGAATCTGAATGCATGTCACCCTGATTTCATTTTCACCCGAGCACTTCTGCATTGTACATCCTACTTTAAACACAACACACATACCACATTTTAAGCACTGGACTTTGTACAAAGCAGATACTCAGCACATATTAGTCAATGTTGTGGAGACACTTGGAGAGTTCTAAGACAGACACAATGCTGGAGAATCCACTCCCTGCCTGTGTTTGTAATATCTCTGGTGGATTTTGTCTTGATAACTTGAGAGTCTGTGGACATCAATTATTTAAGAGATAACCCTTGGCTTTTCTAGGACAAAGCCAAGAGCCAGGCACGGTGGCTCATGCCTGTAATCCCAGCACTTTGGGAGGCCAAGGCGGGTGGATCACCTGAGGTCAGGAGTTTGAGACCAGCCTGACCAACATGGAGAAACCCCGTCTCTACTAAAAATACAAAATTAGCCAGGCATGGTGGCACATGCCTGTGATCGCAGCTACTTGGAAGGCTGAGGCAGGAGAATTGCTTGACCCTGGAAAGCGGAGGTTGTGCTGAGCCAAGATCACGCCATTGCACTCCAGCCTGGGCAACAAGAGTGAAACTCCGTCTCAAAAAAAAACCCCAAGAGTTACCCTGAGAGTCACTGTCAGATTGTTAATATGTCACAGACACTGTGCTGCTGCTTTATACATACTTTCTTATTTATAAATCAGGAAGCTTTCTGTTGCAAGTAATGTAAACCTGACTAAAACTGGCTTAAATGATTACAAAATTCATTCATTTATGTGACTGGAAGGCAAGAGACAGTGTGGTCTCCAGAGTCAGCTTGATCCACTACTCTAAATGTCTTTAACTTCTATTGTATCCTGTGTGCTGATGGAGGCTGTTCATCCCTGAGGTTTTTGGAGTGAGTTTTCAGGTAGGACCAACAGAGAGAACCCAAGTAACCTCATATTTTGGAGAAGACACCTATCATATGACCTTTGACCTAGAGATTTGAGTAGACAATGGGCTTCTTTCTCAGTTTTTAGGTCCTCTGTCCCAGTATTTTAATTTTCTCTGCTCTCAGCCACATGGATGCTCAGTAGAAACATCCCCAGGTTTCAATATCATTTCTTGCAGGAAGCACAGTCAGGCTTTTTTTGAAAGGACGCCACTCATTTATTCTCTTGCTCAGCAAACACGGAGCTCCTACTCAGTATGTCCTATGCTGTGCCAGGTGCTGGGCCCACAGAAATCAAGCGAACCCAGTCCCTGCTCTCAAGGAGCTCTGTAGGGAGACAGACACATGAACCACTAACTTTGACCACAGAGTGGTGAGGACAATCTCAGGAGGGGAGAATGAAACCCTGTGGGAATTCAGCCTTGTGCTAGGCCACATAAAGACTAGTCTAGTTA
Organism: Plecturocebus donacophilus; assembly: GCA_004027715.1. NCBI lineage: Eukaryota > Metazoa > Chordata > Mammalia > Primates > Pitheciidae > Plecturocebus > Plecturocebus donacophilus. The sequence continues at coordinate 24,658 of PVKP010019421.1, read as the reverse complement.
GATTCTAGTGCTTCCACTTTCATTTCTGTTAAGAGTTCCATTGACTAGAAATGCTGTGTGATACTTGTCAGTTCTATGGCTTTGGCCATTAGAACAATCTCAAAATGTTCAGCAGTTTTCACTTTCATTGAGACTCAGAAGCAAAGTACCATTTTTTGATTTGCTGAGTTGTTGCTAAATTGTGGCCCAACATCATTTAGGCAGCGTTAACAACCCATGTCCTGTCCAGTTTCTGCTTACATCCATTGATAAATGCTTTTGTTGCGTAACATGGGAGCTCTCATTTTGTAATTAGAGGAAGAGAGTCTTTGGTTGGAATAGGACAGAGGGGTAGTTTCAGTCTTTGTTCCCTCACTGATCCATTGGATGGGTTTTGAATCCCTGTGGTTAGAGGACTGAAGGCCAGACATGGAAAGAACTATTCATGAGAGGAGCTATACAATACTGGGCATTGGTCGGGCACTGTGGCTCATGCCTGTAATCCTAGCACTTAGGAGGCTGGGGCAGGTGGATCACTTGAGGTCAGGGGTTCAAGACCAGCCTGGTCAACATAGTAAAACCCCATCTTTACTAAAAATACAAAAAATTACCCAGGTGTGGTCGTGTGCACCTATAATCCCAGCTCCTTGGGAGACTGAGGCAGGAGAATTGCTTGAACCCAGGAGGCAGAGGTTGTAGTGAGCTGAGATTGCACCACTGCACTCCAGCCTGGGTGACAGAGTGAGACTCTGCCTCAAAAGAAAAAAAAAAAAACACCAAAACTAAAACACTGGCACACTGACCTGCTTTAGGTCTTGGTGACAACATATTTGTCAAGCAAGGGAGAAAGACTCCTTTTTCTTCTCAGAATTCAACCCAGCTCTGCTTCAGTACCTTGAGGATTAGAAGTTTGGGGAGTATCCGGGATCTGGAGATAATAACACAGGCACTGGAAATCTTCTGATGGGCACTAGAGTCAGTGAGCTGTGTGAGCAGCAGGCTGGTCGGTAGCAGCTGACTCATGTCTCTGGGTATATGTGAGGCACCCCTTTTGGGACCCCCCCCCCATAGAAATCACCAAGGACTTTTTGGGAAGGAAGTTGAAGCCTTTGTTATTATGTACATGGGAGCTTAAGTCAGTGTAACATGGACTGAAGGCAAATGTGACCATACTTTGTAATTGTAATGCCAGAAAGCCTGAGCAAATTAAGAAGCAAAGTAAATTATAGGAACAACTGAAAAAAAAAATATTCACAGAGTCAAACTGTAACTGAGTACCCTCATTTTTTCTGAGAGATAGTTTATTTCTTTTTTTCTCTGTTCCTTTCTCATTCCCCCGGTTTCTCACTTTCTACTTAGCCCTTTAAAAAGGCAAATGTAGGCGGGCATGGTGACTCATGCCTGTAATCCCAGTACTTTGGGAAGCCGAGGTGGGTGGATCACCTGAGGTCAGGAGTTCGAGACCAGCCTGGCCAACATGGTAAAACCCATCTCTACTTAAAAAAAAAAAAAAAAAATTAGCTGGTCATGGTGGCAGGCACCTGTAATCCCAGTTATTCAGTAGGCTGAGGCAGGAGAATCATTTGATTGCACCATTGCACTCCAGCCTGGATGACAAGAGCAAAACTCCATCTCAAAATAAATAAATCACAAAATTTTAAAAAGGCAAATATAGGCTTTTACTCGTCTTCACCAGATAGTCCCTATAGGGCAAGTTCATCTAACTATGTGCTTAGGAGCTCCAAAAAGGAACTCTCACCCACCAGGAGAATTCCTTAAGAGATAACATCCAATTTTTACAAATCTCCCTCCCATCAGAAGACAGCCTTGAGAAATATGAAACTCTCTTCCATCTGGGGGGTTTTGGGCTTAGATCTGCCAACAAAGGTGCCAGCAGTCACCAGCTTGACCACCAAGTAGATAAGGAATGCAAACCCCTCCCAGAAAACTGCTTGCTTCCTTCGCTTTAAAAGTGCTTGCTTTCTGCTCCACAAGTGAAGCAGTACCTTTGGGAGGAAACCTGTACTTCTTCCCCTTAGCTAGCTTTGGAATACATCACTTTCTTTAAACTAGACTTTGCTCTTGTTAATTGAAATCTGCAAGTGGTGAGCGACTAACCCTGTGTTTCGGTTATAAAACTCTAAAGGCCATCTGAAACTTACAAATGAGATGGATAGGGAATTACTTTTTCCTTTACTTCCTTTACTGCATCCCTTTGTCTCCAGATCTTAGTAAACAATAGTTTCTTCATCTGAAAACTGTGGATTATGATAATTGTCTTGTCTGTTTTAGAAGGGAAACAAAAATTATGTTGAAGTTAATAGGAATAGTTATTGAAACAGGAAATGGATAACTTGCAGGGTTTGAAGCAATCACATGTTGAGTACTCAGTCAAGGCTTTCTTTTTTTTTTTTTTTTTTTATTCAAAATGTTGATTGGGATATTTTATGGGTAGCAGGCTTGGATCCCAGCACTTTTCCAATAGGACAACAGAAGCACCTTGTACCGCCCCAGAGTTTCCTTTCCCCCCAATAATAACCTTAAAGCAAAAGCTTGTATTGTTATCATCGCCATGTGACTGAGGGGGAACTTGAAAGTTGGGGACTTAACTGACTTGACATCAAGTCTCAAAAAGGAACAGTAGCAGTTTGAGACTTTGATCTACGACTCTTTCAAGAGTTTAGATTGCTTGCATGGCAACACCTGCACAGTTGTCAACAGCGGCTGCAAATTACAAGCTACGGGAAGAACATTTAAAACATGCCAAGAGTTCTTTCCTCAGGCCCAATACTATAGTAGATAAAAGTATAGCCTTTGGAGCCAGAATCACTGAGTTTGAATCTTGCCTCTGGTAGCTGTGTGACCTGGCTGGGTACTTACTACTCTGTCTCAGTTTTTCTGTTTGTAAAATGAGGGTAATAACACCTTCTTTGTAGGGTTGTTTTAAGGATTAAATGAGTTAATAGGAGTGAGCCACTTAGAATAGGGCTTGTTATATGGTAATCTCTATTTAAAATCCTGTCAGATACACCAGAGCAAAGACTTTAAAAGTATCTGTTAAATAAATCAGTAAAACAGAATCGGGGTATTGGTGTTTTAAAAGTACTCCCCCACGGTATTCTAGTTTGCAGCTTGGGTTTTAATCTTTGAATGTAGCGCCTTTTGGGATCTCGCCTCGCGAGAAATTGACATTAACCAATGAGTGAAAGAAGCTTTTTTTTTTTTTTTTCCCTCCAGGAAGCTGTAGCCTCTAGAAACTTGTTACCGGCACTTTGCGGAGACCAAGGGGGCGGAGGCACTCTCCTCATCCCTCTTTGGGACTTGTAGTTTCTCTTTGGGACTTGTAGTTTCCTATAAGCGCTTAGTTAGGGTCCCGTAGGCCAGCGGAGAACTGTAACTCCCACAATCCCGCGCGCCTCCCGCCCTGCTTCCCGCCCGCGATTCTCGCCTGGCTCCCATCACCGCCCCTCGGCGGCGGTTGCGGCGGTTGCGGTGGAGGCATGATGGCCGCCCGCGGCGGCCCTTCGGAGGAGCCCGGCACTAGGGGCTCTCCCGGGCCGGCGCCGCGGGTTCCGCGCGCGGTCGGGCCGAGTGGCGGTGGCGGGGAGACCCCGCGGACCGCGGCGCTGGCGCTGCGCTTCGACAAGCCCATCAAGCAGGCCTTCTACAACACCGGGGCCGTGCTGTTTGTGTGCCTGTGCTGCGGCGCCGCGGTGCTGGTCTACTTCATCCTAGAGGCCTTCCTGCGGCCGCTGCTTTGGGCGGTGCTGTGCGGCACTTTCTTGCATCCCTTCAAAAGCTCGCTGACGCGCCTGGGCCGCCACTGGCTTCAGCGCCTGCACCGCGCGCACACGCCCATAGTGCTGGCCGCGCTGCTGCTGCCGCTCTGCTTCGTCGACTACGGCGTCGAGGCCCTGGGCGAGCAGGCGCTGCGCCGCCGCCGCCTGCTCTTGCTGCTGGGCGCCGGCGGTCCGCTCCTGTACGGCCTCTACAGCCTCGGCAGCTACCTGGGCGTGCAGGTGCTGCTGGTGCACGCCGCCGCGCTCATCTGCCGCGGGCTGGACTACTTCAGCAGCCTGTGGGTGAGTGAGCGGCAGCCCGGCCACCCCCACACACTGGGGTGCAATCCTGCAGCTGTTCCTCCTGGTGCAGGGGCGACGAGAGGGGCCACACCTGTGTTGCAGTGACTTTCCTTTTCCAATTTCCTTCTCACACCTCAGGAATTTGGCGCACTTTTTTTTCCAGAAATTGGGCGGGCGTGATTTGAAACAGCCTCCCTGCTTCCCGCCTTGCCTCCATCCTAATAGACAGTGCCCTGGATTGAGAATCGCTATTCCGCTTTGGAGAGAGAGGCCTCAGAGCATGGCAGTGGGGCTTGGTTTTACTCCTCGTCGGAGAGGGAGGGGGTACTTCTGCCACCCTCAGTTCTGTGCATCTGAATGTCAGATATGGAAGGGACCTTAGAGATTCTAGGCCAACTTGCCATCCTGCAGATAGGAAAGGTGACCTCTTACTAGGCTAGGGCTACTTAGGGACAAAGAGGGCACTGGGTGTCTTAGATTTCTCGCAAGTCCTAAAACAAAGCTTGCTTCACTTGCTGGTGCTGCCTGTCAATTCAGGGTATTTCAGTATAATTTGTGCAAGGCATCGGGTGCTGAGCCGCCTATGCCTCTTTCTCTCTACGCTTTACTTTTTGGTAACCACTTTTGTTGTGCCGCGACTGGTGTGCCACGGCACACCTCCTCCCGCCTGGAGTAAAGCAACTGACCGCGTGAAAGAGAAAGACGTAGATTTGTGATGCTTGGATTACCCTGACCTTGCTCTTAGAAAATTAGGGAGCTTTCGAATTGGAAGGGATTTCAAAGATAATCTAGTGACACAATTCTTAACTCAGACTATATTGTAGACTAGTTAATGATCCACATGTTTAACTGGGACTGTTAAAAACAAGTGGAGATTTAGTGCGTAAGAATGCCAATTGATTAGTAAACAGTACCATTTACAAATAAATTTGATTCACTTCTTTTGTCAGTGAAATAAAGTTCAAGATACCTTGACATCCTTAAGTTGCAAAGTATTAATAATTCCCCGTATCTGTCAAGCAGTGTTTTGGCTTGCCTGAGGGTTATTGGTAGAGTGGTGAATGATCCAGAACGCCCATGCTCTCTCCTGTTCTTTCAGTAGCACTTCTTGGTTCATGTTTAAATTTGAGCATATGTTAGGTACTGGCCTTTGTGAGGGATATAAAAAAGGAATAAGATACAGGTCCTGACTTAAAAGTACATATAATCCTATATGAGCATATTCTTCTTCTTTTTTTTTTTTTTTGAGACAGAGTCTCGCTCTGTTGCTCAGGCTGGAGTGCAGTGTCGCGATCTCCGTCTCCAGTCACTGCAACCTCCACTTCTGCATTCAAGCGATTCTCCTGCCTCAGCCTCCTGAGTAGCTGGGATTACAGGTGTCCACCATCACGCCCAGCTAATTTTTTATTTTTAGTAGAGACAGGGTTTCATCATGTTGGCCAGCTGGTTCAATAAAAATTACCTGGGCGTGGTGGCGGACGTCTGTAATCCCAGCTACTGGGGAGGCTGAGGTAGGAGAATCACTTGAACCCAGGAGGCAGAGGTTGCAGAGAGCCAAGATTGCGCCACTGCAGTCCAGCCTGGGTGAGAAGAGTGAAACTCCATCTCAAAAAAAAAAGCTTGAAATTCAAGCTGTTTGGCTCAAGTGTTGGGAGCAAGGAAAAAGAGGGTTAAAAAAACCCAACAAACTCATCATAAAAGAGTATGAGTTAAGTAGAAGTGAGTAGGGCTAAATCTGAAAGGCTCCAGGTCGATCTTAGTTTAAGAGAAATGAGGCATGGAGTTACGTTCTGCTCAAGCAGCACTTAAAGGTGGGTAGTTGGAAGAGGGTGAGGTGTACCTGGGAAGACAGGGAGTCCTTGCTCTCATCTAAAACTGCTGATGAAGCCCAGGCAGAGTTGCCCATGCCTGTAGTCCCAGCAATTGGGGAGGCCCACACTGGTGAATCACTTGAGGTTAAGAATTTGAGATCAGCTTGGCCAACATGGTGAAACGCAGTCTCTACTAAAAATACAAAACATTTGTCAGGCATGGTGGCACACGCCTGTGGTCCCAGCTACTTGGGATGCTGAGGCACAAGGATCTCTTCAACCCAGGAGGTAGAGGTTGCAGTGAGATGAGATTGTGCCACTACACTCCAGCCTGGGTGACAGAGCAAGACCCTGTCTCCAAAAAAACAAAAGTGCTGATTAGAGGCCAGGCCACAATGACTTAATGCCTCTAATCCCAGCACTTTGGGAGGCCAAGGCAGGAGGTTTGCCTGAACACAGGAGTTTGAGACCAGCCTGGGGAACATAGTGAGATGCCTCCCCCCGGCCCCTTTTTTTTTTTAAAGTGCTGATTAAGGCCTGACATGAAGTGAAAGTAGGTTATGTGACTGGGCAGGAGGCCCACTCTGGAACTTTTCCATTCCACAGTTCAGTGTTTGGCTTTATGAGCCCATGCAGGGCTGCCTGGTATAGAACAGTAGTCTTCATGCTTTCTAGGCTACTTTAACCATGAGCCTGCTGCTGAAGAGCAGTATAGATGAGAGAGGCAGAGAGAAAAGTTACCTTTCAGCGAATCCTTGTTTTGATGAACTGACAGTTCATTTAAAATCCAACTTTTGAGGCACTAGTGTCCCAGGCACTAGATTTGGTTCTTTTACATGGGTGTTAATTCATTCTCACAACAGTCCTGTGAGGTAGGAGGGAGAGATTTCATATATGAGAAAACTAATTTAGAGATTGATCTATTCATGATGTCAGTAAATGGCATTCAATAGACCTAGCAGCAGTTGAAGTCCTGCTCAAAACTCTTTGTAGTAACTAACCTTCAATAAGGATTTTTAAAGTTTTCTCTAATACATTGTGTTTAATTGTTTTTAATATAGATGGATTCTAGGCCGAGCTTGGTGGCTCACACCTGTAATCCCAGCACTTTGGGAAACCGAGGCGGGCTGATCACCTGAGGTCAGGAGTTTGAGACCAGCCTGGCTAACGTGGTGAAACCCCATGTCTACTAAAAATACAAAAATTATCTGGGTGTGGTGGTAGGCTCCATATTCCCAGCTACTTGGGAGGCTGAGGCAAGAGAATTGCTTGAACCCGGGAGGCAGAGGTTGCAGTGAGCTGAGATCGCGCCATTGCACTCCAGCCTGGGAGACAGAGCAATGTCTCAAAAATAACTAACTAAGTAAATAAATGGATTCTAGTTACTAGGAAAAAACCAGAAGGATATTAGGATTCTAGTTATCTAGAAACCTTAGTCATCTCTCTGCTTTCTTCTCTTTTGTCTTTATATCTGTGTGGTTTTCCAGGTACCGTCAGTTTTTCTTTATAGTGTCCTCGAGACCTATGTTTTTCTTTTTTTCTTTTGAGACAGTTTTGCTCTTGTTGCCAGCCTGGAGTGCAATGGTGTGATCTCAGCTCACTGCAACCTCCACCTCCCTGGTTCAAATGATTCTTCTGCCTCAGCCTACCGAGTAGCTAGAATTACAGGAAACTACCACTACCCCTGGCTAATTTTTTATATTATTTTTAGTAGAAACGGAGTTTCACCATGTTGGCCAGACTGGTCTTGAACTCCTGACCTCAGGTGATCCACCCACCTTGGCCTTCCAAAGTGCTGGGATTACAGTTGTGAGTCACTGTGCCTGGCCTGGACCTATTTTTTTCTTTGTCACAAGTTTATCCCTCCAGTTCAGTTCCTCTTCACATCATTTGTAGATTTCTTCAGTCTCCTAAAACTCCATGCCGCTTACAAGTGAAAAACTAATCATTTATGGGATGAGTAATTCTTTTTCAACAGTTTCAAATACGTTTGAAGATTGTACTGACTTAGTGACTTCAGAACACTTAAAAAAAATCAGCTGTTGCACCAGGTTCACATATTACTCAGTTCTTGGGATCTTCCTGTGATGGAATTATGCAAGGTAAATTTGAAAAAGCTGATGATGTGCCTTGCTCCACCATTTCTGTCTCTTCGGGGACATTCTGATCTTCCTCACTCTGTTAATTTAGACTTGGTAGAAAATTTGAAGACCATTTAGTTTTTGTAGTAATAGCAGATTTGTTTTTTCTGTGGTCTCTGATCTCTTTGTTTACATCTTTTTAAAGAAACATGAGGTGGAAAGAATAGAGGCTGAAAGATCAAAAAACCTTACGTTCTAAACTTGGCTCTGCCACTAACTTTGTGACCTTGGGCAGACCAAGGCCCTCCTCTGGGACGTCCAGCCCCAGTTGTGTAAAGTGAGGGGTTGGCTTGAACAATTTCTAAGATTTCACGATGTTCTATTTTACAGATCACATGAGGCTTTTCAGCAGTAGACATTAGCTGTTCGCTACTGACACCGTTCCACTTTTAAACATTTCTAGGTTTGTTTCTGCTTGTCTGGCAGCAAGAAACAAGAAAAGTTTCCAGTGCTTAGTTTTCTCAGTTAAAGACTTCAAATATAAAAATTGTTGACTCTAAGTTTCCATATAACAAAGAGAACGGTTTTCACATTAGAATTAAGCAGTTAATTGAAGGACCCGAAGCAGTTGCTGCCTGAGGCCATGCTTAGGGTTGTGGCTCCATAACTTGGGAGGAGGTCTGTAGTTTACCACCCCCGACCCGATCTTTCACTCTTGTTGCCCAGGCTGGAGTGCAATGGTGCAGTCTCAGCTCACTGCAACCTCAGTCTCCCAGGTTCAAGCGATTCTCCTGCCTCAGGAATAGCTGGGATTACAGGCGCCTGCCACCACACCAGGCTAATTTTTTGGATTTTCAGGGTTTCACCATGTTGGCCAGACTGATCTTGAACTCCTAACCTCCGGTGATTCACCTGCCTCAGTTTCCCAAAGTGCTGGGATTACAGGTGTGAGCCACTGTACCCAGCCTGTAGTTTTATTTTCTCTGAAAAAAGCTTAGGAAACTGTTCTGCAAAAATGGGTAACAGAAGCAAACCAAGTTGTTTTTTCACTTAATGCCCAGATGACAATAAATGAAACAAAGACATTTGAAAAGGCAGACTCTGCTTAATGTTTTCTACATTTAATATGTTATTTAATCAGAAAAGTATATGTGGATAATCATGTGAAATGAAAGGAAAATGTGATTGCCTATTAGTTCCCTTTACTTGTAGTGCTAAGTAAATGTTGCCAAATTTTGTGTAGTTTTTATGTAGTGTCTGGCACATAGGTGCTATAAAAATGACTATGGAACGTCTATTTTGAAAAGGACACGTTGTTTTGGCGAACATATATTTGGAAAAACATGCCTTCTTATCTGTAACTGTGGCTCATTAATTTAATACCTGGAAGAAAATTCACACTTGAATAGGTTTGCTCAGAGGCTAAACATATATAAAGTTGACTTGTTAACCTCATGTTTCTGTGTTAGCGAAGATTTAAGAATTAAAAAACTCTTAAGGGGTCCTAGACTAGAAATTGTGTGTGAAACATGAATGTACAACCCTTATTTTTTTTTTTATTTTAAAGGATATTTAGTGATTTAAAATGTTGACTCAAGAAAAATATGTTTGTCACATTTAAAAAACATAAACAGCAGCCAGACGTGGTGGCTCGTGCCTGTAATCCCAGCACTTTGGGAGGCCGATGCAGGCGGATTACCTGAGCACAGGAGTTCTCGACCAGCATGGGCAACATGGTAAAACCCAGTCTCTACTAAAAAAGTACAAAAAATTAGCCAGGTGTGGTGGCATGTACCTGTAGTGCCAGCTACTTGAGAGGCTGAGGCAAAAGAATTGCTTGAACCCGGAAGGTGGAGGTTGCAGTGAGCCGAGATTTCGCCACTGCGCTCCAGCCTGGGAGACACAGCAAGATTCCATCTCAAAAAAACCAACCAAACAAAAAAACTTAAGCAGCATAGAAGTTTTTGTGGTAAAAGTGAATTATCCCCACCCCCCACCGCAAGATGGAGTCTTGCTTTGTCACCCAGGCTAGAGTGCAGTGGCTTGATCTCGGCTCACTGCGACCTCCGCCTTCCAGGGTAAGCAGTTCTCCTGCCTCAGCCTCCCAAGTAGCTGGGATTACAGTCGCCTTCCACTGCGCTGAGCTAATTTCTGTATTTTGAATAGAAATGGGAGTTTCAGCATGTTGGCCAGGCTGGTCTTGAACTCCTGATCTTGTGATCTGCCTGCCTCAGCCTCCCAGAGAGCTGGGATTACTGATGTGGGATTACAGGTGTGAACTCTCATGCCTGGCTGAATTATCCCTTTTCTCTACCACTATTCCCACTGTACAGATGTTACTACTGTTAACTGTTTGATGTGTGTGCATCTAAATTCATTTCTATGCCCATGTGAGTGTATAAAGTACAGGGTTTTTGAAAAACAAAGATTAGATAACGTACATATACTTCTGTACTTTGCCCTTTCCTTTATCATTGTATTGTGGACATCTTTCCTTGTTATCACTTACAGATAAATGTCATTTTTTTTTGGAGACAGAGTTTTGTTCTTGTTGACCAGTCTGGAATGCAGTGGTGCAATCTCAGCCCACTGCAACTTCCACCTCCCATGTTCAAGCAATTCTTCTGCTTCAGCCTCTCAAGGAGCTGGGATTACAGGCACACACCACCCCATCTGGCTAATTTTTGTATTTTTAATAGAGATGGGGTTTCACTATGTTGGCCAGGCTGGTCTTGAACTCCTGACCTCAGGTGATCTGCCTGCCTCAGCCTCCCAAAGTGCTGGGATTACATGCATGAGCCACCATAACTGGCCACTTCTTTATTTTTAATACTGCTGTAGTATAAATCTTTTTTCCCCCCGGGTGCGTTTTAGAAAGTGTTTCTAACAGATTTTCTTAGCTCTGAATTTGTATTAGAATACTTTGATAAACATTTTTAACTGTTGGTAATTGTATAATTATAATGGGCTTAACATAAACTCTAAAGTGTTTTTATAAATGGCCATGCCTCTTGAACTAATATTACTTCTGCGAATCTTTTCTGAGGAAACACTTCAATACACTGAAAAAAAATCCGGAAGCCAAAAGAGATTTTTCTAAAAGTTAAAAATACTTCTTTTTCTGTTTATAAAGATACCACATAACCTTAGAAGAAAATTGAGCACCTGTATAAAAAAACATAAAGAAGCAAATTACTCCTTAAAATCCAACCATCTAGAGATAATATTTTAAAACATTTTTTGTTGAGTATATTTTCACCATTATAAATTTACACATGGATAAATTGATGCTGTAGCACTGGATATGAATATTCATCATACTGTTGAAAGTCTGAATAATTACAATTTTTGGAGATACTATTATTTAAATAGTTCCCTATAAAATGATATTTGTTTTCAGTTTTTTATATTGTAAATGGCAACAGTGAATATTTTTATACCTGCTTACACAGTGTGCAGTGCTTCTGTAAAATAATCCTAAAAGTGGAATTGGGGAATATATTTTAAAATGGTTACTTTAAACTGGAATGAGGTAATTTGTGAATTTCGGGTTGGTAGATGAAAATACATGTTTCTTGTTAGACCATTAATTTCTCTTAAAAAATCTGAAGTATGCAGTCTCTTATTTTTTCTCTACTTGCAAGTGATATTAATTCCTTATGCATGCAGATAAGAAACAAAAACTTCTTGGAGGTATACCATATATACCTTTTGTGACTTCCAGTTCAGCTTCTTACTACCCTAAGTAAAGATAATAAGTCATCTCTGGTCCACATTTGCTCAAAACACTTTTAGTGGTGATTATTCCATTTGTAGACAGCTATAGTTTATTGGAAAAACTTGTCCTCTTACTAAGCTATGTTGTTTGCTAAGTCCCACCTATTTCTGCTCTCAGAACCACAGAAAATTAAGCTTTATGCCTCTCCCAGATCACATTTTAAAAATTATTTGAAGATAGCTACAATTTGATATTTCCTTCTCTTTTGTAAGTAAAACTTTTTTTCCCCCAGCTACATTTATATATTGTGTTGTGATTTCTGTTTCCTTCCCCTGGCTGAATTTTGTTATGTGGTTTGGTAGTGCAAAATTCATAGAAACAATTACTTTCCTTGATAGGAGTATTGTACTTTTAGAAATAAGTGCTTTTACTAGTCATGTACTGACTCATACTGAACTGAAAAGTGATTTAGTTGTTCTCTTTCCATTCCATACTTGTGCAGTTGAGTTTTGAACCTAAAAGCAGAGCTTTGCATTTCTTTTAGTATAATTTAGTATTATTTGGATTAGCCCATTGTTCTGGCTTCACTTAGTTTTTTATAACTGATTTATGTAAAATCAGTTTTTTTGATGCTTGTGCCTCTAGTATTTCATCTAAGTGACTGACTGTTTAATAGGGTGGGGCTAGCTTCGATGTACCTCTGAAGACTATCCATTTACTGAGGATTTTTTTTTTTTTTATTTCAACAACTTGTAGTTGTCAAAATTGACAATTTTTATTTTCCGTTGTGAAAATCGGAGCAGCTTTTGCTTATCTTTAGTATTCTGGCACCACACTGCTTTCTCCTTATGGTTAGAAAAGTGGGCTTTGGAGCCAGATTCCTGGGTTCCAGTCCTGGCTCTGTCATTTATTACCTCTGTGGCCCTGGACAAGTCACTTCTCTGAAATCTGAATTTCTTTCATGTGTAAAATGAAGATAGTACTTATTTTGTGGGGTTATGAGGATCAAATGAGTTAATATATATAAAGCATTAGAATAGGGCCCGGCACATGGGAATGTTGTAAGTGTGCTATTATTGTACTCAGATTTTTTTCTGCACTCTACAATCAAATCTCAAATTCTTTGAATTCCCAGGGTTAATTGGTCTGGTCCAGCAAGCCTGGACTTTTTGAAGCAGCTATAGTCTCACTTCCCATGTCCTCATATTTTTGAGCTTCAGAGCTCTTTAATATTTCATCTGATAGAGTTACTTGAAGAAAGATATTTTAATGTCCTTTTTATTATAAAAGAATTAGTGCTTATTAAAGGCAATTTGGAAAATACGGAAAAAAGTGTAAGGAAAAACAAAATCTTACCACCCAAATACAACCACTAACTTCTTAACATTTTCTTTTCCTCCCACCATATAGTAGATGTAATCACATCATGTATTCCTTGTATTTTACTTTTAACTTAATATGATATTGGGCATTTTTAAACTATATAGTCTTTGTTTTTAAGAAATCATTTTAATGGTTGCATAACATTTTATTGAGTGAATCATTTCCCAGTTGACCTTGTAGGTAATCACTTTTTGTACTGTTCTAAATCATACTCTGATGAGCTTCTTTATATTTAAAGCTTTTTCAGAATTTATCATTAGTTAGTAAGGATAAAATCTGAAAGCTGAATTCTGAGGTTAGAAGCTGTAAACATTTTTAAGATGCGAAGATTATTTTTATTGATAGATTTGACCAAAATAATGTAGAAGATAGTTTTCTTCTGTTTTTTGTAGTAATTCTATCAGTTCTTTTTTCTTCATGCTCTGAATTACATAGCTTGAAGTTTCTTTTTGTCTTAATTTGCCTTTTTTTTTTTTTTTTTTTTTTTTTTTTTTTTTTTTTTTTTTTTTTTTTTTTTTTTTTTTTTTTTTTTTTTTTTCAAGATTCATGTCAAACTTGAATTTGAGTTTCCTGGTCTTATGTTAATAAGCTATTTGTGCTTAGATGTGTTCTGGATTATGTATTCCCTCTGTGTTTTATAAATGTTCTATTAGAATATGAATTTCTGTGTAGGCTATGCTGGTGTCTTTTGGTGCTTCTTAAACTCTAGAATCATTTAACTTTAATGTAGAAAGAACTGAGGAGGTTACCCTGGCTGAGTCTTCTGAAGACCTGCTGTTTGTTCCTTTAATAATATTTTTTTCAGCCACACTTCTTCAGCTGGTGCATCATAACTCTGGATTAGGTTCTAACCATCTGTTACCTAGATTTTTTCAGCAGGGTCACACTTCAGCTGGCTGCCTTCTTTCTAACGTTTAAGAAATTCTTTTCCCAGTAATAAGCATATTTTATAAGCTGAAATAAATCTTTTAACCTGATTCTTTTTGGAAAGCTTTTCTTTTCCTGTTTTTTTCTTTACGTTTTTTTCCCCTAAACATTGATCAACAGAGAAAACTGTAGGAATTCCACAAGAGATTTAATTTAAATCCATGGTTTATACATTGAATATTTTATCTCAAGTATTTTTGTGTATAAGATGGGTTTTGAGCTATATGTCTTTTGTTAAACAACTATTTAAATAATATCATTACATGAGATTTTAGATGCTTAATATTTTAAAACTTAGGTTCTCTAAATGAGGAGAACCTAGGCATGTTTCTTTGGCATCATCAACCTTCATCTTTTCTGTGCTGTGTCCAGAGCACTCCTGCTATATAAATGCTTGCAGATTTTGTATAATTGTATGTTCATTTTCATGTGTATAGATTTTACAACTGTGTCTTTATTTCATTTATTTAAGATCTGGACGTTGGTGGTTGGCTATGTGTTGACTGTTTCATTCAAGTGGAATGCAAGCACTGAACGCTACTTGAGAGCAATTTCAATTCCTATCTGGATTATATTGCTTTTTCATTTAGGTGGGTTCCTTCTTTTTTTTTTTTTTAATTTTTTTTTTAAGTCTAGCTTAAGGTTAGCAGAGGCTGACTGTGCATGAAAGTAAATTCTTTGTAGTGTCATATGTTGCATTTAAAATTCTTTAATCTTTAGAAATGTCATGCTTTAATGTTTCATTAAATTTTAATGAAAATGATGTACTTTAAAATGTCTTTAATTATGTTACATGTTCATTTTCCAAAAGGTCCTTTTAAAAGTCAATACATCTTAAAAAGTAGAACACCCTTGGATTCTCATATCATTTCTGAGTGTCATACTTAGGGGAGGATATAGATAAGCAGTCAATGATGATAAGAGGTGCTCAGAATCACGTGTGAGAGCCGGTTACAGGAACTAGAGATGTTTACTCTGGATAAGAGGAGGGAACCAGGGCTCTAGGGTGGAAAGAAGATAGAGGTAAGGAGGATATACAACATGAAAGCCTATTTCTGATATTTGAAGGAGTTTCCTGTGAAAGAGTACTTTAAATAGATCTTTGTAACCATGAGAGAGAGATGTCAGAGTAGTGAGTAGCTTCAGAGAGGCAAACCTCTTTTCTACATGAGGATGATTCTTGTCAGAGATGCTCAGGTAATGGGTTCCCTGTTATGTTACTGTGTGGCTGCTCAGATGTTGATTTTTCAGCATGGTACTTATGGTTGAGACTTTCGTCTCTCAAGTTTGAGCCAATGGAAACATTAAGTTCTAATTAAACAACACAATTCAGTAACCCAGGGCGGTAGAAAGCCTTAAAGTAGTTTCTTATTGTTGAAAATAAAATAAAAAAACAGTAATGTCTCTGTCTTTGTTTGATGTCAAACAAAGCATTATTTTCTAGCTTTGTTGAGTTGGAATATAGAGGAATTTATCTGCAAGATCCCTTATGTCAGATATGACTCATTTTGAACTCAGGGAAGGCAGAGGAGGGAGGCAGGCAGACAGGCATGTTTATGAGGTTCTAGGTGGACTCAGTGAAATGGTTATGGGTAGGGACGTGTTTCTTGGTGACTTGTAAACATTTTTGTTTGTTTGTTTTTTGTTTTTTTGAGACGGAATCTCACCCTGTTGCCCAGGCTGGAGTGCAGTGGTGTGATCTTGGCTCACTGTAGCCTCCTCCTCCCGGGTGCAAGCAATTCTCCTGCCTCAGCCTCTCAAGTAACTGAGATTACAAGTGTATACCACCATGCCTGGCTAATATTTTTATTTTTTTAGATTTTCAGTAGAGATGAGGTTTCACCATGTTGGCCAGGCTGGTCTTGAATTCCTGACCTCAAATTATCTACCTGTCAGCCTCCCAAAGTGCTGAGATTCAGGCATGAGCCACTGTGCCTGGCCGAATTGTAAACATTTTTGCATTATACTCTGAGGAGGAGACATTGACACTTTTGCTGTGCTCTTTTGGGCCATTCTCTTTCTTGAGAGATAAAGTTCACACCCCATGGTATTTTCAGGAAACCAAGTCAGACTTTATGACTCTGAGATCTATGCCTAATCCTATTTATTCTGGGATGAGGTAGGTGGTTTGAGTTTGGGATGGTTTTAGACCCTTAGTATGCATTAGAATAGACTCTCTTTAATAGAACCCTATTAAAAGTGGGCTGGCATATAACCTATCCGTTTGACCAGGGGCTCTGAGCAGGGATGAATGTAATTTTGACAAACCTTGAAGTTTAATCTATCTAATGTACTTAAAAAAATTTTTTTTTGCCTAATAAGTAATTCTGTAATTGACATATATACCAGATTATTCTGTCAAACTACGAAATGGAGTCTTATAAAAACAAGTACTAGGTTTTAATTTCACTAAAAATGTTAATTCTTAATAATTTGCAGCATCCCTGGCTGGCTCATGGAGAATTCCAGTATTCCTGGTTATTGTTTTCCTGATGTCTGTGGGCACCCTCTATGAAAAACAGAATGAAAAAGAGTCTTCTGGTAAGAAGTAGGGCATTCTATTAATATTACTCCTTGAGGTATTCTGGAGAGTAGCTTTTAAAAAAATGTTATGATGAAACGTTTTGAATCTATTTAAAACCTATGGTGGTTTCTGAATGGAAAATACATTGTTTAAACATATTAGAGGTGGTCTTGCTCTATTGCCCAGGCTGTAGTGCAGTGGCACAATCATAGCTCACTGTAACCTTGAACTCCTGGGCTCAGGGGTCTTCCAACCTCAGCCTCCCGAGTAACAAGGGCTAAGGGGCAGTAAGCCATATAAAAATGACATACAATTTACTCACAATGTTATGTAGCCGTGACCTCTATTTTTGGTAATGTAAGAGGTAAAAGTATAAAATTCTTAACAGGAAACTTAAGGGTAATGTCTATAGACATTTTCATCACTTCAGAAAGAAACCCTGCACATAGTATCAGTACTTCATTCCTTTTTATGGCTGAGTAATACTCCGTGGTAAGAGTACACCACATTTTGTTTACCTACTCGTAAGTTGATGGATATTTGGGTTATTTTCACCATTTTGGCTATTGTGAAGAGTGCCGCTATGATCATTCACATGCAAGTATTTATTTGAATACACGTTTTCAATTCTTTTGAATGTTTACCTATGAGTAGAATCACTGGGTAATAAGGTAATTCTGTGTTTAATTTTTTAAGGAACTGCCAAACTATTTTCCACAGCATGTGACCATTCAAATTTCTGCCGGCAATGTATGAGGATTCTAATTTCTCTGCAACCTTGCCAAAACTATTATTTTCCACTTTTTGATAATGGCCAGTCTAGTGGGTGTGAAGTAGTATCTCGTGGTTTTCTTTTGCATTCCCAAATGACTAATGGTATTAAGCATCTTTTCATTTGCTTTTAGGCCGCTGGAGAAATGTCTATTCAAATTTTTTCTCCTTTAAAGAAAATTAAGTTGTTTGCCTTTTTGTTGTTGAGTTTTAGGAATTCTTTATATATTCTAGGTACTAGACCCTTATCAAATACATGATTTGTAAATATTCCATTGGTGGGTTGTATTTTTACTCTCTTGATAGTCTCTTTTGATGCACAGAAATTTTTAATTTTGATGAAGTCCAGTTTATCGATTTTTTCCTTTTGTTTCTTGTGTTTTTGGTGTCATAGCTGACAAGCAATTGCCAAATCCAAGGTCATGAATGCTTAAGTTTGCTTTTAAGAGTTTTATACTTTATCTCTTATATTTAGGTCATTGATCCATTTTGAAATAATTTTTGTACATGACGTGAGGTAAGGGTCCAACCTCATTCTTTGGCCTACATATATTCAGTTCTCCCAGCGCAGTTTGTTAAGGAGGCTATCCTTTTTCCATTGAGTGGCCTTGGCACCCTTGTCAGAAATCAGTTGACCATATAGGTCTGTGGGTTTATTTCTGCCCTTTCTGTTACGTTTCACTGATCTGTATGTCTATTTTTATGTCAGTTAACACATTCTTCTGATTACTGTAGTTTGTTTTGAAATCGAGGAGCATGAGTTCTCCAACTTTGTTCTTCCTTTTCAAAATTGTTTTGACTATTTTGGGGTCCCTTGCATTTCCATATCTACAATCAACTTTTCTGTTTTTACAAAAACCCCTGCTGGGATTTTGATAGGGATTGCATTCAATCTAGAGATCACTTGGGGAAGCATTGCCATCTTTACAATATAATAAAACAAAACCACAAAAACCTTCCAGTTTATGAGCATGGGATGCATTATTTAGTTACTCTTTAATTTGTTTCAGCTGTGTTTATTTTTAATTTTAAATTTTAATTTTTGTGGCTACATAGTGGGTGTATATATTAATGGGGTACTTGAGATGTTTTGACACAGGCGTGTAATGCGTAATAATCACATCATGTAAAATGGGGATATGTCCTCACAAGTATTTATCCTTTGTTATAAACCTATTATACTCTCAGTTATTTAAACATATACAATTAAATTACTGACTGTGGTCACCCTGTTGTGCTATCAAATACTAGGTCTTATTCTTTTTATTTTATTTTATTATAATTATTTTTTGAGATGCTTTCTTGCCCAGGCTAGAGTGCAATGGCGTGATCTCAGCTCACTGCAACCTCTGCCTCCCGTGTTCAAGTGATTCTCCTGCCTCAGCTTCCCGAGTAGCTGGGATTGCAGGCACCTGCCATCATGCCCAGCTAATATTTGTATTGTTATAGAGACAGGATTTCACCATGTTGGCCAGGCTGGTCTTGAACTCCTGATCTCAGGTGGTCCGCCTGCCTCAGCCTCCCAAAGTGCTGGGATTACAGGCTTGAGCTATTGCACCTGGTCCATTCTTTTTAGTTTTTTGGTACCTATTAATAACTACCTCCAGCTTTCCTCTACCCTATCACTATCCTTCCCAGCCTCTAATAACTATCTTTCTGCTCTCTATCTCTGTGAGTTCAATTGTTTTGATTTTTAGATCCCACAAATAAGTGAGAATGTGAGATGTTTGTCTTTCTGTGCCTAGTTTATTTCACTTAGCTTATATGGCCTCCAGTTCCATCCATGTTGTTGCAAATGACAAGGTCTCATTATTTTTTATGCCTCAATAGTACTCCATTGTCTATAAATACCACATGTTCTTTATCCATTTGTCTGTTGCTGGGCACTTAGGTTTCTTCCAAATTTTGGCTATTGTGAACAGGGCTGCAACAAACATGGGAATCAGCAGTGTTTTGTAGTTTTCTTTATATATGTCTTACACCTTTAATTTGTTCGTTGCTCTTTTTGATACTATCATACGTGGAATTATTTTCTTAGTTTTCTTTTTGGATGGTTTATTGCTGCTGGGTAGAGATACAACAGATTTTTTGCTTGTTGATCTTGTATCCTGCAGCTTTGCTGAAATTATTAGCTCCAGTAGTTTCTTTGGTATATTCTGGATTTTGTATATATAAGGTCAGTCATCTGTAATAGGGATCGTTTCACTTCTTCCTTTCTAATTTGCATGGCTGTAATTTATTTTTCTTGCCTGATTGCTATGGTTGGAATTTCTAGTACAAAGCTGAATAGACCGTGTGCTTTTAAAGATTTTTTTGAGGTACCCTGGCTGTGAGTGACCTATATCTGGAAACAGTTTGTTAAAGGTACAGGTCTCTAATGAGTTCTAAGTGAGGAGGGTGTCAGGATGTATTTTATTTTTTTGAGATGGAGTCTCACTCTGTTGGCAAACTGGAGTGCAGTGATGTGATCTCAGTTCACTGCAACCTCCGTCTCCCAGGCTCGAGTGATTCTTCTGCCTCAGCCTTCTGAACAGCTAGGACTATAGGTGCATGCCACCATGCCCAGCTAATTTTTATATTTTTAAGAGAGACAGGGTTTCACCTTGTTGGCCAGGCTGGTCTTGAACTCCTGATCTCAGGTGATCTGCCTGCCTCAGCCTCCCAAAGTGCTGGGATTATAGGCGTGAGCCACCATGCCCAGGCTACCTTATTTTTAACATCTTCATTCTGTTCTAAGCACGAGACTGTTTGTGGCACTCTGTTGTATTTGTACATATACCTTGTAAAATTCTTTAAAAATTAATTTGCTCTTTATTTGATAAATGAGTAATATCTAACAATTGTAAGCCATATTTTTATTCATAAATATATATTTGGAATTTTAAAATACCTGAAACAAAGTAACTTTAATTACATATTTCTCTGACAGTGGAAAATAGGGAAGATTATTTTATTTTATTTTATTTTTTGGTATCTAAGTTTTCTTTGTTCAGCCTGTCTTCCTGATTATAATCTGTTACTCTGTGGTTATATATCTGACTAGTGGAAGTAAATTTCCTGTTTTGGCAATTGCCTTAGAAAGCTTGGCGGTTTCCACTTGTTTCTCTGGTTAGTTTTATCTCCTTTGTTTTCTTTCACCTAAGAGTAAGTGATTTAGACAGCTCTGATTACCCTTTACCCCTTACCCCAGAATGGTTTCCCTTTTAGACTGCTTTTGTCCAGGGCTAAGTAAGTAGCTTATTAAGAATATAAGTAATGCAGGTCTAAAACAAAGGTTGCAGTTGAGTTTTCTCCACAGTGTAAATTCTAGTCATCTGATGATGGCAGCCTAGAAAACTGTAAGCGTAAGACTTCTAAGACCAAGTTTTAAGCAGGGGGAGAAAGGAGACCATGGTCGGTTATGATTACCACACATAAACTTAGAATAGCGATGTGTTGATATGCAAGCCAGATTGCTGTTATTTGTATTATAGGCTATGACAAGGAAGGAAATCAAAGACACACAGAATAAATGTTGAGGACAGATTTGGAAATCTTGTTGTTGTTGTTTTTTTTTCTCTCATTTCAGTCTGCTTCAAGATAGGTTATTATTGATCTTGAATCCTTTTCTGGATTTCTAAATAATCCTGATCATAAAATACATCTTCCAAGTGTTTTTTTTTTCTTCTAAATTTAAGTATTTTTTTCTTCTTGCCCCTAAGAACATTGTTTCTTTTTAAGAATCAGAACTCAAACCATCTGGTGCATAATGGGGCAGCCCTTCTCTTCTACTTCAAGTTTCCTGCTATAGATGTCACTGTAATGTAGGTAGGTAGAGGAATACTTTAGTATACTGCCACGAAATGTGTGCATCAGCTCTTTCCTTGTCATTTCCAATGTCCCTTTGTAGCACTTGCTCTTGTTTTTCAGTCATCGTGTAGGTATCTTCTCTCTGTCTTCTGAGCTTTGAAGGTTTTGTGCTGTAGAAACTTTTATGATGTGTGGTTCACTAGACTTACAGAATTAGTACTGGATTTCATTAGAATTCAAAGTATGGATTTGGTTCCTGGACCCAGAATATTCTTCTATTTATTTATTTGTTATTTTATTTTGTTTTTAGAGACTTGATACTCGCTCTGTTGCCCAGGCTGGAGTGCAGTGGCGTGTGATCATAGCTCACTGCAGCCTTGAACTCCTGGGCTCAAGCAGTGCTCCCACCTCAGCCTCAGAAAACTCTTCTTGTGGATCTTCGCTGAGTTAGTTTCAGTGGTTCCTTCTGAACCCAAGGGCCTTAGTCGGTGGTTTCTCTTAGATCTGAGAAGTTCTAATATAATATTTCCCAAAAGCTCAAGATAAATAATATAAGGGAAAAATATTTAAGTGCCTGTCAGGAGGCAAGAACTTTTAACTGCTTTAAAATGTGCTATCAAGTCCACAGGCAAACAAAACAGAACCCAAACAAATAAACCTTTGTAAAATAGGTGGTAGCTTCATTTACAGATGAAGATATTTAGTTCTAGAGATAAACTGACTAGCCTGCAGTCACACAGGTGACTAGTGGAGCTAAGATTTAAACTTAGGTCCTTGGCCAGGCATGATGGCTCATGCTATAATTCCGTCATTTCATGAGGCCAAGGCAGGAGGATTGCCTGAGTGCAGGAGTTCAAGACCAGCCTGGGCAAGATAGTGAGACCCTGTGTCTACCAAAAACAAACAAACAAACAAAACACAACAAATTAAAAATTAGCTGGGTGTGGTAGTGTGCATCTGTATTCCCAGCTACTGGAAGAGCTGAAGCTGGAGGATTGTTTGAGCCCAGGAGGTCAAGGCTGCATTAAGTAGTAATCATGCCACTGTACTCCAGCCTGGGCTACAGAGGTGAGACCCTGACTTAAAAGTAATAATAATAATATAATAATAAATAAACATAGATTCTTGACCTTAAACTCAATGTTCTTTCCTCTCCCCAGGCTCTTTGAATAAGTGTCAATCATCCTGAAAAGTATTGACTACTCATCCTTCTCACATCAGTTGTAATTGATTGCTCCTTCTGTTGTCCAGATTGGTCTTGTTGACTTAAAACAACTACATGACCTAGCTTCCTTGCCTCTTGGGTCCCGGAAATTGTACTTAATAGAAACCTTATGTCTTAGTCTGTTTTGTGCTGCTGTGAAAGAGTAACACAGACTGGGTAATTTACAATGAACAGAAATTTATTGGCTCATAGTTGTGGAGGCTGAGAAGTCTAATGTCAAGGTGCTGGCATCTGGTGAGGGTCTTGTTGCTGTGTCATCACGTGATAGAAGGTTGAGCAAGAGAGGGCTGGGGCTAACCTCACCCTTTTACAATGACATTAATCCTACCCATGAGGCTGAGCCCTGAAGGCCTACATGCCTCTTAAAGGTCCCACCTGTTAATGCTGTGCTAATGGCAGTTAAATTTAACATAAGTTATGGAGGACAAACACTCAAACTATAGCACCTGAAATCCACCTTCAGTATGTTCCCTTGGCATCTGAGGAAAGAGAGATACTAGCATTGTTACCTCCTATAAGCAAGGCTGTGTTAGACTATTTAAAAATGCTCTTAATTTATTTAAAGCAGTCTAGTGAGATTGGTGTTATGCTTATTTTACAAATGAAGAAACTCTGAGCCATTTTCTCTGAGTATAGGAAATTTCTTCAAAAATTAGTGAAACAAGCATCAGATATATCTATAATAGCCGGGATACCCAGGCTGAGAAGTACCAGCAAGTACAGCTGAGTGCTGTTTCTCCTGACATTGGTAATTGTTTGTAAATGACTAGGCATGTCTTTGCAGAGAAGAATCCTTATAGTTGCCTTACTTGTTTTGGGATAGATTGAAATATGAATGAACAAGTTTGGTTTAGTCAGGACCAAATTGGAAAAAGGGAGCAAACTAAATTTTTTACTGTTCCTCTCCCACTCCTCAGTTCTGATAACTCTAAGTTAAATAGACCTAAAGAAAATTCTACTGGTCCATCTCCAGGCCCTTGTGACATGATACTAGAAGCCATTGAGAGGGAGTTGTATTTTCCACATTAGTAAAGGAAACAGAAGCCTTCTTCAAAGGGAACGTTGCGGGCTAGGGAGGTTTTATTTGGTATGCAGTACCTCCTTCCAGTAAGCATGTTTGGTGTATTTCTGGCAACTGCTGCTATCCCTGTGAAAAAGAATGGAGTAGATCAAGAAATATCTCCTTATTTAGACTGGATTCAAAGTATATTTACCCATGATTATTTAAAAAGTTAGTCTGCTCATTGTTGAGTTGTTGTATTAACAGATATTATCTCACCTGTGGTCTCTTTCTTGTTGCTGGACTCTGAGTTTCTGTCCCCTGGTGCTAGGCTGCTAATGTCAGTAGCATGCTTGTTTGGATTTGTGTAGATCCCTGTTATTTGGCTTCTACTTAATGCTGGCCCTGTCTCTAGGTAGATTGATACCTAAAACCTTGGATGCTCTTTCCTTTTTTTTTCAGTCTTTGAGTCCCAAGATTATGTTCCCTTGTTGATGTGCCTATTTTTAGCTGTGGCTTTTTAATCTAATACCATTCTAATACCATGACTTGGCCAAGATTCTCAGTCCTGGCATTATTCTGTTCAGTTTGTCATCTCGCTGCCTGGACTGTTGTTTTTGGGTTTTTTTTTTTGGACTCTGATTCCAGGCCAATTCCTTATGGTTTTTGAAATGCTGAAGGGTATCACTAGGACAGAAGTCATTAAAATACAGATCTGCTGGATAAAAGTAGTTTTCCAAGTCTTATACCCATGATTTTCAAATAGTTTGTTGATTTTGTCTGTGTGCTACTCCTTTCATGCTTTTGTGAAGTTTCAGGTACTCGAAAAATTTGCTGAGTCATTTGTGTATTAACTAGAAAAATCTTGCAGTTTCCATTGATATAGCTAAGCTTTATTGCATATTTACTGCATATTTTAGGGCTATCAGCAAATTGGAGAGTTATCCTTAAGCCACAGTTTTGAAGATTTAATTGACTGGTTTTAGCTTTTTCTCAAATCTTTCAGTGCCTGCTCTGTAGATGCAGGATATTTTGCTTAGCTCTGTGGGGAGATCTAAAAATGTCTACTGGAGAGATCCAAGATGGCCGACTAACAACAGCTCAGGAATGTAGCTCCCAGTGAAAGCGCAGAGAACGAGTGGACGCCGCACTTTCCGACGAGTTTTTGGTGCCCACAGACCGGGAGATTCCCGGCGGAGAAGCCACGCGGGTCGCCGGCGCGACTCTTTAGGCCGGCGCGGCTGTTTTGCCGGCACCCAGCGCGGCGCTTCCCGGTGCGGAGTGTGCGGGACGGACGGGCTCGGCTGGTCCCATCCCCACAAGGAAAACAGCAATTGGAAGCGCTGAGGACGGAGAGTTTCACAGCGG
>PVKP010019420.1:0-42442 GCA_004027715.1 Plecturocebus donacophilus | reverse complement strand
TTCGTAGCGCTTTTTTGCCTGGGAATCTCCTGGGCTGGCTCCCTGATTCAGTCCCCTTTTTAATCCGCCTTCCCGTAGCTCCACTCGCCAGTTCAAAGGGCACACAGACCAGTGGGTTTTGTGCGGAGAACCGCCGCGCCGGGGCGCCGGCAAAGCAGCCGCGCCGGCCCAAACAGCCGAGCCGGCCAAACAGCCGCGCCAGCCGAAACTGCCGCGCTGGCGACCCGTGGGGCTGCTCTGCCTGGGGATCTCCTGGTCTGGGGGTACTAAAAATCCGTCTGGAAATGCGGCGTCCACTCACCCTCTGCACCCTCACTGGGAGCTGTAGTCCTGAGCTGCTCCTATGCGGCCATCTTGGATCTAGAATTCCATGTTTAACTATTTGGGCATTTCATGGCCTTGTCAAGCTGAAACATAAAGTTAATCATTATACCATGTTAGTTTGCCCTCTGTCCACGGCTGTTTCTTTTAACTACTGTATAATATTCCACTGTATTGTATACAAGCATAGTTATACTTCATAAAAATGAAAACATTATTTTGCTTAATATTATGTTTACAAGTTCCATTTATGTTATTTTTTGGCTGCAGATCATTTTCTCATTGCTATATTGTGTGACTACATGAAAATGTATTCATCCAGTTGATGGACATTTGGGTGGTTTCCAGTTTGGGATGATTCATTGGTTTTGACATTATGAATATTCAGGTTGCTCCTGATATGTTTCTTTAATAAGTTAGAAAGGCATCTCTTTGCATGTCTGCTTGTACAGATACATAAATGTTTCTCTCGGGTAGCCACAGGTTAAACAATGATCTACCTGGATCATGAATGGAAAGAAAAGGATACAACCAGAAAGCTCTCCCTCCCCACCTATTCTCTGTCCATGGAAGCTGCCACTTTCCCTCACTCTGCTCCTACACACTGTGACCTAACCAGCTTCTACTGTCTTTCAAAAGTTCCTCACAGATTTTGTCTTATAAACATTTTCTTGAAGTAAAACATACCTACAGAAAACTGCATGTGTTTTAAGTTTGCAGTGCAAAGAATTTCTGTGAATTGAGCACATGTAAGTAGCCCAGATAGAGATAAAATATTATTAGGATCTAGAAATGGAACAGTGCATTAGAGGATATGTAATATTCCAGCTTTACTAAACACTGCTGAATTGCTCTTCAAAATTACCATGTCAACTAACTCTCATCAGAAGATGTACAGCCATTTCCCTTCAATCTTGCCACCACATGGGAATAGCCATACACTAGCTTTCACTATGCTAATAGGTAAAAATTCTTACTGTTTTGAGTTATTTTCCTTAACTGTTAATATGGTTGAACATATTTTCATGCTTATTTGTTAGCTGGAATATGCTGTGCTTGTTTTGCTATTAAGTTGTTGTCCTGTTTTAACCCTTTCTTTAAGAACTCACAGCTTGACCGGGCGCGGTGGTTCACGACTGTAATCCCAGCGCTTTGGAAGGCCAAGGTGGGAGGATCACGAGGTCAAGAGATCAAGACCATTCTGGTCAATACAGTGAAACCCTGTCTCTATTAAAAATACAAAAATATTAGCCGGGCGTGGTGGCACGCGCCTGTGGTCCCAGCTACTCAGGAGGCTGAGGTGGAACAATCGCTTGAACCCAGGAGGCAGAGGTTACTGTGAGCTGAGATGGCACTACTGCACTTCAGCCTGGAGACAGAGCAAGACTCCATCTCAAAAAAAAAAAAAAAAAAAACCCACAGCTTAACCAGTTTTCTGCACAATTCCCTTCTGTTTGCTGCCCTTCATTATAAACTTAATGCCTTCTCATTGCTAGAGCACTGTACCCTCCTTGGGGCTGAATGGTTTATAATAAATCTTTCCCAGATCTCATAGGACCAGGTTCTTTAATGGTGGCCACTAAACCTGCTACCTCTTATTCCAGGTGTCATAAACCAGTGACTGGACCTGTTTGGCTCACAGAGTGTTTTCAGCGTAAAGAATCAGGTGCTATGCTTGGTTGTCTTATAAGCAGCTTAGTTCCTGTTTTAGACCTGGCCTGCTACCCTCATTCATGTTACCTTCATGCCCCATAGGCATTTGAGATTTGATGCAAACTAATCTGTTATACTAAAGGCACCACTGTTTAGGAAATTCTGGAGATGGGATACCAGCTCATTTACACCAGCAGCTGTGGGATCTTGGGCAAGTCATTTCACCTATTGGAGCCACTCTCTGCTAGTATAAGGGAGAACATAAAGATACATTCCTTGCCTATCTCACGGGGTTGTTTGGAAATTGAATGAAAGAATGTGTAAATGTGCTTTGTAGGTTGTGTGTGTGTGTGTGTGTGTGAAACAGGAGCAGCTCTTAGTTTAGCCTTGTCTGTGGTGCCCAGGATGCTACACTACCTCCTTTCTTCCCTTGCCCTGAATATTGGTCCTAGGTAGAAACAGGTGAATATACTGAAGGCAATAAGAGTCTTCACCAGGCATCTCCCAGTCATATCACGAGGTGCTGTGGCTTATTGACAAACACAGACCTCAGGCTTTTCTGAGAACTGCCCTGTGAACACCTAGATAGAACTATGGGTGTGAAATACAAATGTAGTATTTGCCTATATTTACGGAAATGAAAGTACATGACAGAGCAGATCACAAGGTAAGACTTTAAGTCAGAAAGCAACCTCAGCTGAAATAAATGCATAATTATGATTTGATTTCAGAAGTGGAAACATGACCGGAGTTCTTGCACCTACTGATTAGTCCAAATTTCTGTATTGTTGAAGCTACAGCAGAAGTGGGGGTCTGCTGTAGAAGTCAGGAAAAGCACAACAGATCAGGGAGCCACATGGATGGCTGTGGGGGGCTCCACTTTGCTCTTGGAGTGGAGCCCCGTCCGTGGGTGGGGCTGTGGGATGATGAGGGTTGTGCTGTGCTGGCTACCGGGAGGTAATTGCCAAGGAGCGAGCAGCATGTGGATCCTCCCCGTCATCAGGCAGAGCTCTTCAGTAAGGTGGGTTCAGGGAGGGCTCTGTGCCTCTGCTCAGCAGAGCTGCAGCTGCTGCCCAGCTCTCAGGAGGCGAGCTGGACACCCTCACTCGGCTGCAGGATCAGGGACAGCAAGGTTCAACCCCGCCTGAGCCATGCCAGCCAACTTCACAGAGAGCAGCCTCAATTCCAATGGGACCAGGCAGACTCTGGATTCTTCTCCAGTGGCTTGCACTGAAACAGTGGCTTTTACTGAAGTGGTGGAAGGAAAGGAATGGGGCTCCTTCTACCATTCCTTTAAGGTAAGTTTCCTGCCTTTGACTCTGAACACTGACTTATAATAATGAGACTGCTGGAACTTAAGAGAGTCAATTAAAGTATCCTAGCCAGTACTGTGAATGAATATTGTTTATTTTCTTTACTAACAAGGATTTTGAAAAGCCTGAAGTGCTAAAGCAACAAGTTTTAGTGTGCAGAGACCTAGATTATAGCTTCTCGTGAATACAGGTGGTGTTTTTCGTTCTGATGCTGCTGGAAATGTGTGAATCATGAGTAAAATTTATAAGTGGATGCTTTCCCCTTTCCTCAGGTGAAAGCACTTTTAATTAATCCTGTAGCAGTACTTGAAATGTCTGTTTTAGTAGGGGTTAGAGCTGTGAGTTTTTTGTTAGGAACACCAAAGGGGTGGAAAGCTCACAGTCACCAGGGCAGTGTCTGATGTGATGAGAAACAGCACTGAGTAAGGCAGGAAGGATGACACTTTCTTTGATGATTCTTTTCATTAAACATCAGTGAGAAGCAGATTTCTTTGAGGGTAGTTGATGATGCCACTATTTGCAATAAGTTACCTCCTAGAAGACAGAGTTTGGTGAGTTTCACCTTCAAAGTATTCGAGGGCCACACTGAGGCAGGATCCTCATTAAGCTAATATTGTATTGTTTCCTATCCTGCAATAAGATCTTGTGGACAGAAATGAACCACGCATCTGGGAAAACAACAGTTTCCTGCTTCTTGCATCAGAATGCTGGGTTTTCAGGTTATTTCACTCCCTGCCTAATGATATGTTTAGTCATTGCAATAATTCACAGGTCTCAAACTGGTCCTTTTCACCAAAGAAAAAAATACTTCAAGAAGATTCTAGTCCTTGCTTTGTTGGGTTTTGCTGTTGTTGTGATTGTTAATCCTCTGTATTCTTGAAATGACTTGGTTTTTACACAATGAGGCAGCAATACTGTAACATCCAACTCCCTACCGGAAGTATGTGAATATTTGTGAATATTCAGAATAAAACTTGCAGCAGGGAGCTGTCCCAGGAGTCAGACTTACACTTCAAGGGCCCTAAATACCCTGTAGCAAAGCAGAGCCTGAGCAAACCACTCTTCCAATGGCTGCAGTGAAACCCTGTCCCTCGGAATCACCTCCTAATGCATACACATAGCCGAGCTGCACAGCTCCACGATGTAACATGGAAAGTGAAATTAGAGTTTGTTGCCACTTAATGATGTCTGAATAATCCCCTTTATAAAATCAGCCTGCAGACCCAGAGAGCCTGTCTTGTCAGGCTTTGTGCACCCAGGAAGCATAGGACACCACTCAGTATTGCTGCCCATGTGCCTCTTTGATATTCTTAGAACATGACAGCAGACAGAATGGAGAGAGGCCCTCGATTGCAAAGGGGATAATAATCAGCAATAAAGTGGTTATTCTGAGAGTCAGGCAAGAATCAATCTCAGCTGAAATCTCATTTGCCATTTTTTGAATACAGCACCTACAGGGATGTTTGGAAAATGCAAACAAACAAATCCCGCCTTGCTCTCTATGAGTGTTTGTCCTCTCTATCCTAGCAACATCATCACCAGACACTAAAGAGAATCACAGCATCTTTATCTGATTCCTATTGATATGTTTGCAGCAAAACAGCTGGACCACTGGACAAAGAGAAAAGCAGAGAGGAACTGTGTCTGGCCAGGAGCTTAGAATGCTCAGATTCATTATTTGAGAGAGACATGTATTGACTAAAACACTGTGATTTTTAGTTACTTAGTGATGAGTGGTGGTATTTGTGAAAACTTAGCTTACATTTCTTAGTAACTTTTTTTCTATGATCCCCTTTGAGCACAAGCAATTTGGATATATTGTTCATGTAGAAATAGTTGTGATGCAAGCCCTTGTTCACTGCAATTCATTTTATCCGACATAGTTCTGGAGAAGAAATTCAAAACCATGCCCCTTTTGCTGTCTCCCAAATGTATCCCTTTAATCCCCATTGCCTTTATTAAAAGCACTAAAAAATAGCATAAAAATAGCAACAAAAGTAAAAGTCACAGAAATAACAGTAACAGCAAGAACCATACATCTCATGTGCTTTGGGCATTCTTGGTGCCAAGAGTCTTAGCAAGACTCACTTAGCAAGTGACTTTCTGTGAAGCATCTCATTTAATTCTCACAATCCATGGTGTATCTTTCCACCCAGACCTGCCTTCCATCTTCATCTGTTTGTCTCAATTTTATCCTCTCTTTAAAGCTCAGCTTGGGTTGCTTCTTCCATGAAGCCCTCCTTGACTCACCCTTCCCTGAGCTTCATTAGTGTCACAGACTGTACCTCTCTTCCTGCCACTGAATGCAACTCTGTCTTCAACTACTGTTTCCGTATGTATTGGGTGAATGTGTCACAGTCCTCAAGCTCCTTGAGTGAAAGGAATGCCTTCTATTTGTTTCACATTTTCTCCCAGGACCTACCACTACACTAGTCATACTCAACAAACTTGACTTAAAGTGTGCTGTTTTTTCTGTCAACTAACAACATTTTGTCAAATGAGATAAAGCTTGTATTCACTGTGACAGAGGTAGGTGGGAGCTCTCATTAACCCCAATTCCACCCCTCAGCCCTTACCCCGCCTGGTCTCTATCCTCACCCAGGTCCCTGTCTGCAAGCCTGTTCAGTTTGTCCCTAATCCATTTTGAAGACAATGAGACCGGGTCAGTTCTAGATTCCAGTGGGTGGGGTATGGAATTAGCTGAGGCACCTTGAGCTGGTACCAAGCAGTTGGTCTAGCCCTGGGGGATCCATCTCTACCGCATGGCAGCCTTACCTTGTCTCAGCTGTCTTGCTTAGTCCACATACCTGGGCTTCTGACTTAGTTTCCCATCTCACATTCTAGTTCTTATCCTCTGAACCCCAAAGCTCTTTCGGGAGGAGACAAAACATCCCTGTCTAGATCTCACTGGCACTTCCTTCACAGGCTTAGAGCCTGTTCCTTCCTCCCACCTCCCAGAAGAATTATAGCTTCTGCTCCCACCATTCTAACCTACTCTGCCTTCCTCAGCATGTTAGGCTCTTGGAAATGAGCAGGGAGGTCTGGAGTGGGTTCACCCATCCCATCCTCTACGTGGGCCTTGTGTAACTAGCCCTATGTGGTCTTGGGTTCAAGATTCTCAGCTCAGCCCCTGGATCCCTTCAGTTTCCAATTTCTCGTACTTTCAAGATCACATCCAGCTCACCTTCTCAAGACCTACGCCTTCGAATTAAGGAATTATATGGGCTTCGAGAATCTACCAGAAGTTTTCAAGGGGAATGGGAACTAGCTTGAAAACTTCTGGTAGATTCTGGGAACTGAAAAATGAGTATCGGACAAATCCAATACCCATTTGTCAGAAAATGAATGAGGTATCTGAATATAAGGCTGTCCAAATGCAAGACAAATACAAAACTCTTCACACAGAAAGCCCTTAATTTTGCCTGTGAATTCACCAGCAATGTTTCCTGAATCTCTGATTCTTAATAATGAGAAACCTAATTAGAAGTAATTGGGAGGGAGACCTGTCTGAATTAGTGAATTACCTAAATTACAAAATACTGCGAATAAAACTTGGTTTTATTACTCATAGGTGAGGATAGAAACTCGAACCAAGACTGTTAAATATCACCTAATAACAATCTTTTATAGTGCCTCCTTCTGTGGTAGTTACCAGTGATATGTGATTAGTCTAACTATTGTTTATATGTTAATGGTTTCTTCTAAGTGCTTGAGGGTGATTGGATACAGTTTGTTCCCTTGTTTGTACACCCTCCCTGCCATGCTTACTGTTAATTTTCTTAACACACTCTTCCTCCGTTAATATAACAAAAGCAAATTTCAACTCAATGCATGTCCCAATTATCTCACACTATGCTTTTGCAGAGCTCAAATTAAGACTTAAGTAGACTGTGCTTGTTTTCACTACATTTCAGTTGACAACTCATTTCTAAGACTTTCTTCTCCCTACTAAGTACTGGCGTTTTCACCTGTGACTGTCATCTCAATGCCTCACACCTTTCCAGGGCTTGATGTTCTCCCTTTCTGCCTTGGCCCCGGGATAGTGTCGGTGATGCCCTTCCTGGAATCCAGAATTCCTCATGTCCCAACCTCCTAATGTATCTCCTGCAATTTGTCACAAGGGGTCTTGCATTTACATCATGCATTTTTAAATTTTTTTCTAATTAGTCTTGCTCAGTTTGTTCAATTTGAGTTTCTACAGTTGAATACTGTGGCTGCACCTAAGGGAATTAACTACTAGTTTGCTCAGTTAAATCATTATTAAAGATATTGTTCCTTCCTGCCTCTTCTGCTACCCAGACCTAGAGCTTCGCTTTCCAATCCCTGACTCTGGGTAAACTACTGTGCAGTGTGTCCAATTTCATCCCCTGAAAATGAGAAAGGCTGAGGATGGCATGCAATTTCCAAACTGTAGACTCTAGTATTTGAAAAGGAAATCTTCCTCAGCTAAATTTCTCTTTGCATTACTAATACATCTGATGGCAGGAAGCATAATCTTAGTATCTCAGTGAATTCAGAATAAACCCAGTCATTGCAGAGCTTTTCAGCCCAGGAAGAGTTTTCACAATTTCTGGCTTTGGGAAGGCATCTGTCTCCAAGGACAGTGCTTCTGTATTGCATTTCTCCCCCTCTCCCCTACCCCGTCCCCTGTCCCCTGTCCCCTGTCCCCTCTCCCCCTCGAAGGGGATGTGAGGGGATAGAAGATGAAGGGAGTTTGATCTAGCTAGGGATCTGAGCAAGTTGGCATCAGCTGAAACAAGACCCATCCGTCCCTCAGATGTGGTCATCCTCGTTCTGGACTTTCATCTGGGTTCCCAGCCGACCTGTGTCAGACTCACACTGCTTTCTGGGGTAAGGACCCTTGGCCACTTTCTCTTCTCTCTCAATCCTGAATAAATTTCTGCCTCCTTACCAGGAATAGAAAGTTTGACTGCTCCCAACTCTGGGCTGCAGAAAACACAATGGAGTGTCTCTGGCCCTCTTTCATGCCATGTAGCCATCTACACTGTACAACTCCCACCTCATGATACATGGGAAAATCTGGGAGACTGTCCTTCCCTGGTCCCTACAGAGTAAGTAGACCTCAGCACCTTTCCAGTCCTGTGATCCCCAAATGTAGCAATTGTTCTCTCTTCCTCCCCTTTTTCCTGCTAACCCTTGGAGGGAGCAATCCAATACCTATTTGTCATTGTCTCAGTTGCCTTGCATCTCCCCTGGTATCCAACACCACTACTGCACCCTCTAACCCTTCCATCTCCCTCAGCCTCCCCTCTGTCATGGGGAAACTGATGACACAATGTCCCTCCAAATTTATTATTCCAGGCTCTCTGTTCTGAATGCTGAAAAGTCACGCCCTCTTGCAACAGAAAAAGCCATTTCTCTTCCAGCTGTTTAAGATACCCTCGATGAGGTATTTCAAAAACCTGGTGCTGACTCGTTTTTCTGTCTGCACTGATGGAATAAAGAGTGCACTCAGAGCAGTGGGGCTGCCTAGGCCGCTGGATAGTGTGTCAGAGAAGTGGGAGGAAGCACATTCGTTCATTCTTCACAATGTCACTCTGCCATCCTTGAAATAATCTCCTGTTGATGAAGTGAATAAGAATGTTTCAAGCCATACACTCGAGTAAATACAAAATCTAACCTTGTTTCTCTTACATAAACTGAGCTGCTCTCTGGACCTCTCAGTGCCCCGAGTAAAATCAGGCTTAGGAGCTTTCTCCATCATTTCAGTGAGGCAGTGTGGCTCAGAGAGCAGGCTTCAGAGCCAAACTACTGGGGCCAAATCCCAGTGCCACCACCACCTAGCGGAGTAATTTACATCTAGCAGACTTTGGGTAATTTACTTCCACCGATGTCTCAGTTTCCTCGTCCAACAAAGCTAATAATTGCATGGCCTTTAGAGCGTTGTTGTAAAAAGTTAAGTGACAGAATGTTTGTACAGCCTTAAAGAACAGCAAGTGGCCCACGGTAGTGTTCATTATTCACAGTTAGAGTCCCAGGAATTCATCATTCCACTCTTTTCTCAAGACAACTACTGAGAGGTGAGGAGGCAGCATTATCTGTAATGAAGTTTTGGAAAATGCTGAGAGACCACTGCAGGTGGAGGCACTTCGAGACAGCTTTGATATGCAGGTGGTCCTCAAACAATGGTGGTAAATTGAGCTGTTTCTTTAAAAAAAAAATGAGGCTATGAAAATGTGGAATAAGATATAGATATAGAGGAAAAAATTCTATTTCTTACTTTATCATCCTGATATTATGTCTAGCTATTATCTAGGCAAACTTAATGGCCCACAACATGAAAGGCTATTTGCAGAAAGAGCAAATTATGCCCTATCTGGAGAAAGAAAGAAGTGGTTTCTTCTCTGGTAAAAAGATTTTCCAGGCCACAGATGGCAAAATCACCCAATGTCATGAGGAAGTCGTAAGGAATAATCAAGGTTCTTGTTTGCCCACTTAGGCAATATTGATGGCTGCCTAGAAATGATAGATCTATTACTCTTGTCAGCACTTTATAGTTTGCTTTATGATTTCACATTATCACATTTGAACCTCCCATCAGCTCTAGGGAGATTTAAAATAGCATTTTTTCTTTAACCAGATATGAAACTAAAGTCTGAGAGAAGTTAAAGGTGTAAACTTCCTAAAAGTTAAGATAAAATAAAAATAAGAAAGAAAAGAAACAGGACTCTGAGCTGATTTTGGTCAGGATAGGTTAAGCTCTGCAACAGTAAAAAACCAAACCCTGAATCTCAGTGGTTTAACACACCAGAGGTTTATTGTTCCCTTGCATCACAGTAGGAAATAGGTCAACTTGTAGCTATATCTTCTAGAACAAGTGGCTTCCAGGGGAGATGGCAAACTTTCTCTTGTTGGCTGTGGCCTGAAAGGACACATGACTTTGACTGAGTTCTGTTGGCAAGAATGAGTTACCTGATGGGCAAGAGAAACGTCCCCAGGTTGGGGGACATAATGCATGGCTTTAAAGGTTTGATCCTTGCCTTTTGGCAGATAAAACGCAAATCCTTGGGCCTGGCCTACTGGCCTTTCACATTCTGACCCAGTCATCTTCTCTTCTCTCTTCACATCCTGAACTATGTTGATTTAAATGTCTTACCATAGTCCGAGGATACAAGCTCCTGTTTACCTTTGCTGGAAATGCCTTTCTCACACCTTTTTCTTCTGATATCCCTCTAAGCTCAATTGCCTCCTCTTCTGGGAAGCCTTTAGAATCATTTAGTAGTCCAGCATCATCACTACCCTTGTGCTCCTAAAGCACTTAGAATCTCTGTGTAACACAGTTCCTCTCTTGATATGCATGTTCACCTACAAACACACACCCACATGTACACAGCCATGAGCACCTACACATGGACACATACAAATACAGTGACAGACACACATGCACACACACACACAGAGATTAGATGTCAGTTATTTAGGGACACCATTAAATCCACTCTCCCTAGTACAGTGACTGACACATAGCAGATAAAAGGTCAATAAATATGTTGTTGAATGAAAGAGCATATCAAGAAATAATCTGTAAAACAAGTTCACTGCTATCATCTCAATAAGTTCATATGAATGAATTTGGATAGATGGGTCTTAATCCTTATTCACCACCCGTTTGGCTTGAATTTATAGGTGCCATAATTTGGGGGATTCCTGACATCACAGTAAGCCATGTTATATATTATTTAGTACTAATGAGAATAATGATGATGCTATCGGATTTTGGGAAACACCAGTGGGATTGGTGAGTGGAGGCACTATATGAGTCTGGAGAAGGGAAAGGGAAAAGGAGCAGGTTTCTGTAACCGAGGATGCTGTTTGGTGGAAACGATACTTGGCTTCCACCTCCATCTCACTTTCCCAGCTAAGTATTCACTGTCCTAGTCTCCCTTGTAGTTAAAGGCAGCACAGTTCAGGAAGCTTAATTGAAAGTCTCTGAGATTTCTAAAAAAGGTTTTTCCTTTTCTGATGGAAGTGGAAAGAGAGAGCTGGCGTTTTGATTTCCCCCTACTTGAATTCAGACACAACGCATGGAGCTACAGCAGCCATTTTGTGACCACAGGAAAAAGCCAAGAAAATCTTAGTGAATTGAGTTCAGCAGCAACATATCTTCAGATTTCTTAGTATATGAAAAAAAATTAAATCTCTGTTTAAGCTACTTCTAAGCTGAATACTTTCCTAATTGATATAAATACTAAGTGTAATATAACTGTAAGGTTTATTGTTTAATTTAAAGTGAGGAAACTGAGGCCAGTAAAAAAAAATTAAGTTCCAATTTATTCGGCTCCCGGGCGAAGTTCCATGGTCTGGGGAAGGGGGGCCAGAGAAGTCACGCTTGACTTCCTGAGGTGGGGGTTTTTATAGCGAGTGAGGGTGTCCTGATTGGCTGTGAGGGAACAGGACGTGGTCGCGGCAAGCTACTACTGGTAGGTAGGCGGGACCACCGATGAGTGGGCCGTCCAGGGGAAGTGGGGCCAGCTGCTATTGGGCAGGGTTTGGCGGGGTTTCTTTTCAATTTTGGCGGGGTTTTCTAATGGCAGGCTAGGTGCGGAGTGCAGAGTCTGGTGTTGAGTGCAGATTTGAGTACGGAGTGCCGAAGTGGGCTGTCGAGAGCAGGGGTGGGCATGTCCAGCCTCCCAGCAAGGCAACCGGCCTTACATTGATGTTGATAGTATTGAAGCCAAGGTCCTAAAAAGTTGCCCACAGAGAGTCAAACAGACATTGCAGATATTACACATTTGGAGTGTACAAAGGGTGGCTCTACCCATGGTTTTTGTACTGTTATTATCTAGATTACAAAGAGATTGAATTGATTCTTATAAACACTGCTTAGACTAGATTGTACGGTTTTGAGTAACCAAGAAAGTAAAAGTTTCTCCTCCTTTTCAAAGAAAAGGGCCTTACTTTTTTTTTTTTTTTTTTTTTTGAGACAGAGTCTAACTTTGTCACCAGGTGGCAGGCTGGAGTACAGTGGCGCGACCTCGGCTCACTGCAACCTCCGCCTCCAGGGTTCAAGCAATTCTCCTGCCTCAGCCTCCCAAGTAGCTGGGACTACAGGCACACATCACCACGCCTAATTTTTTTGTATTTTTAGTAGAGACGGGGTTTCACCATGTTGATCAGGATGGTCTCGATCTCTTGACCTCGTGATCCACCTGCCTTGGCCTCCCAAAGTGCTGGGATTACAGGCGTGAGTCACTGCACCCAGCCACATTTTTCAAATGATTCTCTACATTCCAGATAATAACAATTCCATTCACTTATATAATTTTATGAAAAAGTACTAAAAGCATTCTAAAAACATATGCTCAAAAAACTAAAACATTTGCTCATTTGTTCATGATGGCTCAACAAGATTTTTTTAATTGTCCTCCAAAAAGCATAAGGAATCATATCCTTTCTTGACATCTTAAAACATCCAAGCAAAATCTGAGCTGGAGCCATGGCTCTGGACTTCGCAGCCAGTGTTATGCTGTGGGACCCTGAGCATGTCACAGGGCTGCTCTAGCCCCAGGCATTTCTGCTCTGGTTGCAGAACAATGACCACCATCCCTGCCTGGATGGTGAAGTAGGAATGGAGCCAGTTCTCATGTGGGAGGAACAGTTTAGAGAGACAGGAGAAGGGAGGTAGTCATGGAGGAGTTCTGCTTACTAATCTGTGACAATCCTCTCCAAGCCCAGAGAAGGTGGGAGGTAGGGAAGGACTGATGTTCTTCCCCCTCAAAGGCCAGCCTCCTGGACCCTCCATTCATCCAGCTGCTTCACCCTCCTGGCCTCTCCACCTTCCCAGCCACTCCATTTACTCAGATTCTCCACCTTTCCAGACTCTCTACCCTCAAAGACTCTCCACCCACCCAGACTAATCACCCTTCGCTAAAGATAAATAAAAAAGAAACTTCCTGGGACTCTTGACTCCTTCTAAAGACAGGAGTAGGTGGTTGTAAAGGAATAAGATGCAATCATAACTTTGACAAGACCCATAAGAACCCTAATGAAGATTCCCTGCTCTCTCACAAGTCTCTCCTTTCCCAGCTTTATCTGCTTGCCCTCATCCTTACCAGGTCATTCAGCTTGGACTTTGCATGCTCAGTTTTTAAAAAACATTTATTTCTCACCCTTTTCCACAATCCCTCTTTTATCTCATTAAAACTCCTTTCTTCAATAAACTGATTCCAAATATTAGCAAAAATAAACCCATTCTGAGTAAAGGAGTTCTGAGTTCCATCCCTCAAATATCTCTTCTAATAACCCCCACAACCTACCATTTTGCATTTTAAAAGAGGCCTTTGCTTAATGTAAAATAAACTCCTACTCTCCATCCCCTGGTAGAGTCAGGGGCAGAGACTAGGGCAGAGTCTAGAGGATTCTTGGCATTCCCTGAAGAACCCACAACTGTTCTGCTGGGCTAGAGCCATGATTCACCTAGGCCTCTGAATCAGACACAAGATATCCCCACAGCACTCAGAATTCCACTCACATACAGATATTGTGTTGGCACAAGGAACATTATTCACAAGTTATAATTTAATAAAAAATGAAAGGAAATATTATGAGTGCTCAAATGCAGGTATCTCTTCTTTCACTTATTATTGTAGCCTCTAACCTTTGGCAACACAGAACAATCCATGCAAATAGAAGATATTCTTTTGACTAAGAATAAATTTATTCCCTTTCCAATGCATTTAGTCCCTTTTGAGGATTTTTGGTCTAGGTTAAGATAAAAATGCAAAGAGCATTCAGGAACACAGAAACTATTAGCCTAAAATAAAACTTAGAATAATGTAAAGAATGCAACTCTGCCAGGCCACTCCGTCTTTTCTGTTGATTTGGTATATTCGTTCATTAATCAGGTTAAGCTAGCTTATGCTAAGGAAACAAATAACTGGACATTCTCAGTGGGTTAAACCATAATGTTTCCATGTTTAAACCATCATGGGTTAAACCATCATGTCCCATGTCCATCACAGGTTAACAGGGGGCCTCTGTGTATTGTAATCTCTCAGGGAACCAGGCTGATGGAAGCTCCATGTCAACACAGGCTTCCCTACTACTAGAGTCAGGAGAGCAAGAGCTAGAGAGATACAGAGTAAGGAACCTTGCCCTGGGTTCCTTATATGGATGCATATGACTTCCACTCACTATTCATTGGCCAAAGTAAGTTCATGGTCAAGTCTGATATCAGTGGAGCAGAGAAACATAATCCTCCCTCTGGAAAAAGTAGGGAATATTGGTGTTCAGTGATGTCTAATGCAACTCCTAAAACTTTGAGACAGGCATTATCCTCTTTGATTTAGAAAGAAGAAAAGTGAGACTGAGAAGACCACAAAATAGTTAATAATCCAAAAATTTGAATGCAGATATGGTTCTAAGGCGCATGCTCTTTCCACCATATTAGAACTTCTCAAAGGCTGTTGTTCCACAGAACTCTAATTATGAGAATTCTTCAGCAGTTGCCAGCAGAATGTGGAACAAAGAACTTGGGAAGCACCATATATTATATGCCATTATATACTTAGAGGATGCATTCACCTATGTAACTCTCTGAGAAGTCTTACAGTAAAGAAACTCGTTTAATTCCTTAAAATGCATTTTTCAAATATATTTGACCACAGGGCATTATAATAGTACCCCTAATAATGACCATGGCACACACTTCAGAATAGAGCCATGATTCACCCAGGCCTCTGAATCAAACCCAACATAGCCCCACAGTACTCAGAATTCCATTCACATACAGATATTGAACCGAAGTGTTCACACAAGGAGCATTATATACAAAGTCGTAATTTAATAAAAAAAAATGAAAGGCAATATTGTGGTACTTTATGTGCTTCCCTGAAAGAAAAGATTAGAGACTATAGTTTTCATCTCTAAAAAGATTTAGAGACTATAGTTTTCGTCCTGACTCTACTATCTACCAGCTCTGTAACCTTTACCTTCCCAAGGTTACAGAGCTGGTAGATGGTAGAGTCAGGACGAAAACTATAGTCTCTAAATATCCAAGTCAGAGCTTCTGCTCAGCTTTTGAGAGGCTCATGAAAAAATAAGAGTGCTTTATAAACTGGAAAGCACTATTTGAATTTAAGACAGCATTAATTCTCTAGGCTAAGCATAACCAAAATATATAGAATACATGGAAATACATGTGGTGCTTTAAGATAGGAAGATTAAATGTTGTGAAGATGTCGATTGTCCCCAAATTAGCATATAATGTTTGAAACAATTTTAAGAAAAACTTCAATGTGATTGTTTTAAATTGATTAAATAATTAGAAAGTTTTATTTTAAAAGTAGGTGGGAAAAGCTCAGAAATTTGAACACAAATAACTATGGGGAAGAAAGATGTCTACCTATTAGTTATTGATAAATGTATATCCACAGTAAGCAAAACATTACAGAACTAGCAAAATAATTGACAGATGAAACAGTAATAACAAATAGTTTGCCCTGAAAATAAAGTCCTGGTACATATATAAGCTTAATGTTACAAAGAAACTACCAAAATTAGTTAAAAAAAAAAAAAAAAAAAAAAAAAAAAAAAAAAAAAAAAAAAAAAAAAAAAAGGAACTAATTTTGGCAAGAAAAGTAGAGGGTGAGTGGGTAATAGTTCTTATATAAAGTTATAAGATAATCCTCAGATGGATAGTGGAACTACATTTTTACAAAATAACTAGAAGAATTATATAATGATGATACTAATTTTAGGATGAGCAAGTGTTATTTGAGCCTAAAAACAAAAATTTAAAGGGAAACAAAAAAAGTTATTTGCAATAAAAATAAAATAAATATATAATATCATAGCTAATAATATATACAATAATTACATAAAAATATTACATAAAGTCCTTAATATATAAACAGCCCCTAAGGGAAAATAAATGATATTTCTAATGGAAAAATGGGCATGGAAAATAAAAACAATTTTAGATTAAATACAGATGTTAAAAATATATAAAAAATATTGTTTATTAGTGGTCTGAACAAAACAAACTCAATAATGCATCATAATATGAAACATATCAAAGACGAAAGGAAAATAATATATAAAGTACATAACAGTTCTATAAAACATGGGAGAGTAAACCAAAGCAACATAATCCAATTTTTCTGGAGAGCACTTTGGTAGTATACAGCAAACTTAAACAATATGTTCAGACTTTGCTTAGTAATTCTACTTGTAGGATTATACCACAAGTATACTAAAGAAACATTCAAAGACAGAAACAAAGACTGCATTAAGTTGTTTTATTAAAGAGTAAGTTTCTGACAATGGAATAATAAAATTCTGATATAACCATAGAATGGAATATTAAGGAATATTATGCAACTATAACAGCCATTTCTCTTTGTATAATGTTAAAAGTTTTTAAAAGCATAATAAATACAATATATTTCAAGTTTTGTATATACTCATAAAATGTAGAAGAAACAAATACCAAGATGGGAAAGTAAGAAATTCTCTCTGAAAGTTACTTTGCAGATTATTTTTATTTTGTCTTTGTGTAAAACTTTATTTTCTAGAGTAAGCACATATTACATTTATTATTCTAAACAAAATAACCATGTAAGATATACCATACAACCTCTCAAATGAATTTTCTGCATTGTGTTTCCATGATAGTAAATAGGAAGAGTCTATTTACTCTGTAGAAGCCCAGAAATGAACCCAAGTGAGGGAGGCTTGCACGATCCAGAGAGCACATTAAGGGACCTAGAAATGCAGGCAAGAGAACAAGATAGCAAATGAAAACTAGAGCACATGACTGGCTATATAAATTGAATGCATACCAACTTATTAGCCTTTTACATTTTGCTAGTCAACCACCCAACTTAGCTGCACCAAAAAACTAAGCGTGCAAGAGTAGTAATTCCAGACTCTCTAGCAGTAATCCTCTTGCTGAGCCTCTCTCATGCCCCCTCACCTACCTGTTTTTGTCTCCCAGCATGCTCAGCTCCGTTCTCTGGTGCTTACATCTGTTTCTGCTCGTCCACGTGTTCGCTCCTCCTGGTTTCTTTTAGCTACTTGATTTTTGAGCCTCCCAGATGGATTTTAAATATCAGGTTCAAGCCATGGTGGATCTTCAAGGGAAAGTTTCTCAGGCACTTTCAATTTTTATTAGCACCTCCAGAACAGAAAACAAATTCCTTTAGGTTTATTATTTTAATTATGTAGATTATCAGGAATAATACATTCTTGGTATTTTTATTATATAGTAATTACTTCGATTTCTATGACATTGTAAAGATTTGGACTTAATTTACTCAAATGTTAGTTTTCCATATTTCAAGAGTCTAGAGCTTAAATAGCAATTTAAATGTTAATCTCAGTTCTTGTTACATAGCCGACATTTCATTTGTTTATTCAGCAAATATTAATTACTGTGTAGATTTGAAGCCCAGTAGGATTCCAAATGATTTTTAACATCTGTGGTTTGCTGTATTATGGGAATTCAAATGGAATTCCAGAATTTAATTATTTCAAAGCTTTCAATACATGCTATTAGTGGTTAATTTGGAAGTCCTCTTGCGATCCAAGAACAAATCTCAAGAAGAGATTCACATTAAAATGAATGCAGAACATTGGCATTTCTGTTTCTGGGGCAATTCAAGGATTCAGCAGTAACCAGAACACTGAATTTGAAAGCAACACAAATGCAGTCCCACATGCCAAGCCCTGATTGAAATGAGAACACTTAGGATGCGGGAGATTAACATTGTTAATAAAACATGATCTATAGCCCATGGTCCTGATGATAAAACTCCAAACCATTAAGCATGCCTTTCAGGTTAGAGTAGAAATGACTAATGCAGTTATTCAACACGTCCTGGAGACTAAACTAAGAAATCAATGTTAGGCAGTAATCCAGGGTCTACTGAATCGGTTTCCTGTTCAATCCCAGTCTGAAGGTGCTAGTATTACATTCCATGACTTGTAATGATGGTGTTGAGAGGTAAGGCAAAGGCAATTCAGGCAAAGACAACTGAAGAAGATCACAGATGGACAGGAGTCTCTCCTCTGGATAGCACATTCTTCTAAGTCAGGACAATGACACAGGCCCTGTACCTTGTCCCATTATTAAAATAATTGGCTTTTAGACTGAGCTCCAGCTTCTCATTGTAAACCTTTTTCTGCTGTTACTACCTCAAAAGTGCCTGGATGGCCACTATCTGTCATCACTAACCTGCAGTTCTCCCTCTGCCTTCACTTACGCTGTTGGCAGGCACCCTGCTTCTTAGCTCCGCTACTTCTACTCATTGTTTCAAGACTCAGCTCACATAACAGTCTCTCTAGAATATACCCATTGACCAACTGTGACCAGCCTCTCACAAAGTTGTAGTTCATGTTCCTTATTTGGGTTTCTACAACATCTTTATCATAGAAGTTCACAATGAAAATTTTAGTCGACATACCTGCCACCACCATCAGACTAGAAGCTCTCCTTGTCTTAGCCTCTCTTACATCCCCGAAGTATATTGAACTTTGATACTAGATTCTCAAAAATGTTTATGGAATTTGATTGTACAGATTACAAACCAGTATAATCATGTCTCCAGCTCCATGATTTTCAGGACAGCTTCTGGCCTGAGTATCACTACTATACCAACATGTAAGCCAAGGCTCTCTCCTCAGGGTAAATGCCTTTCTCTCTGGTCTACTACATGGGAGTTCACAGAATGACTCTCAGTTCACAACTACTTGGACAATCGTGATCCACAGTTCAACAGGTCTAGGTTTAAACTGCATGTCCCGTCCCATCCACATACTCTATTCTTCATGCAAGGGGGCCTCTGTCAGCTTGTCTTGCCAGTCTCCAGACAGGATTAGCGGCATTGCAAAGGGTGCAATCTCCATCCCTGTTCTAGACCCTTGTTAAAGTGATATGAAAAGCCTTACAAAGGTATTAAAACTTGAGCTAACAACCAAATTTATATGTAGCATTATACAGCTTTCTTACTTTTTTGTGATTGTTTTAAAAATCTTGTCATACATGTTTTCATAATTGAGTGTTATAAATGATGACAATCCTGGGTAATCTGG
Organism: Plecturocebus donacophilus; assembly: GCA_004027715.1. Lineage (NCBI taxonomy): Eukaryota > Metazoa > Chordata > Mammalia > Primates > Pitheciidae > Plecturocebus > Plecturocebus donacophilus. The sequence goes on along the minus strand of PVKP010019420.1, from coordinate 23,102 downwards.
AATAGAATCCCCATAGTTCATAGTAAAACAGAAAAAGTGAATGCCAACAGGAGGTCATGAAGACAATAATTCAACTGTATTTGTAAGCATGCTTCCCAGCTGGGTTACTTGGGAGTTGGTGGCAGGGGAGTGGAAGAGAGACAGATTTTAAAAAGGGGCATCATCAGAAGGGGATGGCTGTTGGGGAGGATGGCAGACCCTCCTGAATGAGCCCAGTCCTACCTTGAGGCCTCCTTGTTGACCTTGACAAGGTGGGACAAGATATGGGAAGAAGTTGGGATGACCTCCTGAATGACCAATTACCAACTGTCCAGTTACTGCCCAGGGGTCACCACATCCTCACAAGGTGTCTCATTCTCCAAGTCCAATTAAGTAGCTTCAGGAACACAGAACTTTGCTATCTGCTCCTACCTGTTTCACAAAATCAGATGCCCGTGTATGTCTCTGTGTTATACTGTGACTGATCCCTAATAAAATTAGAGATTTTTGATCTTTGCATTTGATATTACCAACTCACCTAAGCAAATTAATGATGCTGTGAGTAGACCTCAGAGCCTGGTGCTGTGACTGATAGAAGCCACACAAGTCTCAGTGACAGGGCAGTAGAATTTCATTGTCTTCTCACTGAGAACTGACACCAAATCACTGAAACTGTTTTTCTGATACTTTATTTCCTATCTTGTCAAATAGCAGATATTTGCTCCTTCCTGTGTTGAAGATATTCATCTTTAACATCACATACATAACAACCTTCCTAAGAAAAACTCTGAAAACATGAGGGGCACCGTAAGCTTTGTGACTCCCAGGATGGCTGATATAGCTGCATCCTGTGTGACTTATCTCTATTGTTGTGTGGAGGCCACATGTTGCTATAGAGTCCCTCCATTCCTCCAATGCATAAACCTTAAGCTCACTCCTAGGGGAGACAGTCATGAATCCAACCCAGCCCTAGAAACCCAGCTTCAGACAAGTTTTGGTTCAGAAAGAAAATGAAGATTTGTCTCCCCCTGGAAAATTGAAAGTAAATGAAGCAACTTCACTATCTCTGAGCCAAAATTGGGGCAGAAAACTACTACAGTAAGCAGGGCATGGTCTTTCCAGTTAAGCAAAGTGGCATTCAGATCCCATCTGCATCATCTAATGAGCCAGTAACCCAGGTAAGTAACTTCTCTGAGCCTCATTTCCTTACCTGTAAGATTGAGGACAGTGGTATCTTGTTGGTCAGGTTTTGATGGTTAAGTGAGCAATATGTAAGGCTTCTCAAATGATGCGTGGCATGTGGCAATCAATTAAAAACATTTATTGTGCAGCTACTATATACATTACAAACTCGGTAAGTCATATACTGGATTAAAGTGATTCACTCAAATTACATAGTTCCCTTTCACCCTGCAATTGTTAAAGATAGTTAGCATTAGGCTTTTTGTCTTCCAGTTTCCAGCACCTAACTGAAAAGGCGATCATTATTCCTTGGATCTAGATAAATCCAGACTAGCCTGACATATCCAGAATCAACTAGAGTAACTAATTTCTTGTATTTCCTGAGATAATTCCCATTTCAAATGACCTTTCTGTGATTCTTGTAAGTAGCCTTGCACTTGTCATCAACCATGTTTCCATCCAACAGATATTTATTAAGCACCTTCTATGGGCCAGATGGATGCCAGAGCTGTGACCCAGGCTTAGTGCCTGCCAGCATGGGCATCCTTTTGGCTCTGGAAGCATGTCTCATGGAGCCACAGCCCAGATAGCCACCCTGTGGCAGCACCACCATCATCAAAGGAACCCTGCAATTCATCTCTCAAAATCCCACTTTGCGATTCTCCAAGGCTCCAGAGCACTGATGTCATTGTGTAGCTTGGTTAACTTGAGGTTAAAAGCCAATCAGTCATGTGCCACCAACCATGTAATTGAGCTGAGAACAGGTCAGTCTTTAGTTATTGAAACATTTTAAATACACTTCTTATTTCCACTCAGTATTTGACCACCTGGCTGGAATTTTGCCTCACATCACCACTAGGGGGCATTTTATGCCCAACTATATTCTGCAATAGTTTGGGGATGGTGTTGGGACACCATCAGCAGTGTGGTGGGGGTGGGTAGGGAGAGTGCTTCTTAGGCTCAGTGAAATTCCAATAGACTGTGCTGAAAATAGGATGAACAGGGGGAATTCAAGCACCACTTTTAAAAGGTAGTGAGTTAGTTATCACCCCTCAAATGTATGTACATAGTCCACAAACCTAAGGAGATAAACCCGTTTTTATTGCATATCTACTATGTAACAGGCACTGAGCTAAAACTCTCCATCTTCATCATCTTATCTACCCATCACAACTATCCTGAGATAGGTTTTGTCTTCATCCTCATTTTATAAATAAGAAGGTCAGAGAGGTTATCACTTACAACCTGTCACACATCCAGCAAGCAGCAGAGACTGAGTCCAGGTCAGATTGATTTCAAAGCCTATCAGTTTTCTTCCAAGAGGCTCACCTGGTTGTGATATTCTCACTCCTCTGAAATTGTTCCCTGAATCCCCATTACCATCACTCTCCAAATTATCCTGGGATTTGTGTGTTTCTGTATGCTTGTGGGTTGGGAGGGGGACGGGCACGCATAATAAGGCTGTGAATAAAACAGCATGCCGCTGAGTGTTTTCATACTTAATGACCCTTGTAGTAGTCAGTGAAATGGGGTTTAAACTTGACTGAGTATAACTTACACATTCAACATGTTTTATTCTCTTGTAGCACCAAAACCTTACACTGTGTCTGGCATATGGTAGACTATTAATAGATGTTAGATGAATTCATAAACAGATAAATAAACATGGCTCTTAGGAAGACCTCAGAAAGTATTTGTGGGGTAGAGGGGCTTCCTAAGTCCAGAAGTGTCCTGAAGCCTATGAAGTAAGGTGAGATTATCTTCCAATAGAAAACTCCAAAAGATGCGGAGGTGGGGAGGGTATAATTTATAGAACTTGCTTAGCCTGCCCTAGAGACCTCAGCCAACCGAAGAAAAATAGACCCCAACCTGTTTACAGAGCTCCTTGGTCTTACCACCCCAAAGCACAGTCCAAGAAAAAAAGCTCGGTCCAAGCAGTCACTGACTCACCAGCCCCAGGGGCTGCCTTCCAACACTGACACATCAAACCAGGGTGATTTGATATGCAGCGCTTGTCACTCTGAACTTTGAACAATGCAGATCTGAGCCCTGAGACGACTTTGAGGAGACTAGATCCCTCGGTTCTGATAGTACTCTGCAAAGATGAAGAAAGCAGCCAATTTACTGCCCACTGGGGACCAGTGGCTTCTTCCATTAGAAAGAAACTTCATTTCTGGAAATGTGAACGTTGCTGGGCAAAAATGCTGACTGTCTGTGCAAAGCAAACCACTGTCCCACTTCAGCATTGAGTTTCTGGAAACATGGCCTGCTGTACTTACATGAGGAAAGGGGAACGTGAAAGAGAGAGAGACGGTCTGGAAATGCAATGTTGACTTCCAGTGCAAAACTACCCTGAGTTCACTTAATTTTTTCTCTTCCTCTTTCCAATTCTCATCCAAAAGGCTGTCAGAATGTAATTTCAGTTGAAAAGCCTTCCATATCAGAAGTAGAAAATAGGGAAGGTTGATGCCTTCCCTATTCCCTTCCACCTGCTGGAAAACTGGAGGCATGTCCATGAGGTATAGGGTAGGTAAGATGTTCTGAGAGAACGGCCGACAGACTCCTCTGCTCTCTAACATGAAGTAAAGGCCTTTCTGGGGGTCAGCAGAAAAGAGATCAACGCTGGGGGATTCCACTCTACAGAGTCCAGCCACTGAGGCTGGAGCCACCTCCAGTGAGCAAATTTCTGTGGGAAGTTCACTGACTGCTGCAGACCTCACAGAAGAGGATTGTGGCCAGCACCTTCTCCCAGTTAAAGGAGGGTGGACAGCTGACTAAACTTGGGCAAGACCATGGGTGATGAAGGTGAAGACAGAGCCTCAGTAAGGAAAACAGTCCTGTATCTACTGTCTTCCTCACATCCCACCATTGCCTCCTTCTTTGGCTGCTCCCAGGCATCATTCTCAATTCTCCCACCATGGAGACCCGGATTTCCGATCTGGCAAAGAAACATCACAAGCACTTTAACTTTTCTCTTCCTCCTTCATCCAAGAATGAAAGAGTTCAACAGAGACCAACACAGTACTGGACAAGTGCAGAATAAACCATCCCCCAGCACCATCCAGGCTGTGAAAAAATGCTGGACATGATACAAGGCTTTGCAATTCTTTTTTTTTTTTTCCAATTTGAAACATATTTATTTGGTTAAGTCAAGTTGAAAAAAACAATAGAACAGTTTACCATAGCTATAAATCTCTAAGTATATAAGTAACTTCAAAGTGAGTAACCTATATCAAAACAAAGAACAAGGCCATGAGAGCCTAAAGAATGTATTACAGTGAATTCTGAATGAAAGAAAATAAGGCATTTTATCTCAGATAGACAAATAGAATACCCAGAGTTGAGATTATACTACAATTCTCTATATGAAAAAGTGATAAGAAGGAGCTTGACACCTAACAACAGGGAACATGTAGGTTCCAGGTACCAGCTTTGAAAAACAAGAAGATACTGGATACTAAAATAAATCAAGGGCCGGGTGCAGTGGCTTACACTTATAATCCCAGCATTTTGGGAGGCTGAGGTGGGTGGATCACTTGGGGTCAGGAGTTCGAGACCAGTCTGGCCCACATGGCAAAACCCTGTATCTACTAAAAATAGAAAAATTAGCTGGGCATGGTGGCACAGACCTGTAATGCCAGCTACTTGGGAGGCTGAGGCAGGAGAATCGATTGAACCTGGGAGGTGGAAGTTGCAGTGAGCCGAGATCATGCCACTGCACTCCAGCCTGGGCAATAGAGTGAGACTCTGTCTCAAATAATAATAATAATAATAATAAAATGAAATAAATCAAGGAATAAAAATAATTACTAAATTGGATTAGGTTAAGGAAGATAGAAGCTAAATGGGAAAGAAAAACAAAAGATGAGTTACAGAATATATTTCTTACTATGCTATGCCCTTCCTAATATTATTCAAAAGTACTGGATAGATTGAAGTTATTTAGGGGAAACATTACCTTCCCCCAACCCCTCATTTTTAATGTATTAGGCATTACTACATTGTAGTCCATGGATAGCTTTGTAATTCTTAAAGAAGAAATTGCCTTAAGGCATCAACATGCTTCTCTCTATGAAACAGATTTCCTAAAAGAAACAAGCGAAAATCTTGGAAAATCTCTTATTTGTATTCTCAGCAGAACTTGAAAGGACACTGCATTAAGAAAAGGAACATGGCCTGAATTCATAAAATATTGTTTTAACATGAAAATGCAGTTACTGCAAGGAATTGGGAGTGAACAGATAACCTGAGAGGTTAGATGTAAGAATAGTCAAGAATTATTATTATTATTATTATTATTATTTTGAGACAGTCTCGCTCTGTCACCCAGGTTGGAATGCAGTGGTGCTATCTCAGCTCACTGCAACCTCTACCCTCTGGGTTCAAGCGATTCTCCGGCCTCAGCCTCCCAAGTAGCTGGGACTACAGGTGCGTGCCACCATACCCGGTTAATTTTTTGTACTTTTAGTAGAGACGGGGTTTCACCATCTTAGCCAGGATGGTCTTGATCTCCTGACCTCATGATCTGCCCAACTCAGCCTCCCAAAGTGCTGGGATTACAGGAGTAAGCCACTGCATCTGGCCAAGAATAGTCAAGAAATTCTCATAAAATTCACTGTAAACAATGGAAAGCTGAAGATGAGGAAGAGAGAGAAGACAAATGCAGGGAAGTTACATGAGCTTCATACAGTAAAAATGCCACAGGAGACAAGAGATCAGAGGAGAAGCAAAAATGAGAACAATAACAGGAGACAATTTACCTGATTTCAAAAGTAGAATTTTAATCTAAAAAGGTCAAAAAGAATCACAATGAAAAAAGACCTAACCCAAATCAACTAGTACCCAAATTTTAAGGATATTGAAAGCAAAAAAATCCACCAAGAATGTAGATAGAAAAATGGGTTGTGGCAAAGAAAAAAAAATGGTCTCCTCTGCTACAATACATTAGAGGCCACAATTTATTCTTTCACATTCACATTCGTAGTGCGTGTCAACAGAGCTCTAAGAGGAAAATACTGTGACTTGACTATCAAATGCTGTAAAAGTGCAACAGAAAATTTCTCCCTACCATGTGAATATTTAAAACATATTCTATACTTCCTAAAACATTGAGTATTGAATGTGCTACTTTAGTCAGAAATTAATTTAAACAAAAACTTAGAAGATATAGTATAGAAGAGCACAGCATGGAAGATAGAATATAAAAGAGGTTCAAAATCAAAGATACCAGTGAAATACAGAATTAACAGCTACATAATTCTTGGTGATATGCTTATAAAACTTTAATACAAATGTCAAAAATGACTCTTAGAAAGGTATGTTGTACTAGAACATGCTAATAATCTAAATTTTAAAATCACAGGTTATTTTAACAGAGTCTGGGGTTAAGGAAATAAAAAAATTTTTAAAGCCTTTTATTTCTCAGTGTGAAGTGAAATTTGAATGATTTTTAATGGTCACTTAAAAATTAAGCTTTCAATGTCTGAAATTTTTTAAAAGTTAACATGTGATAAAAGAAAATAAATGTTTCAAATTACTAGTGAACAAATTACAATAAAAACACCAATGATAAAAAAAAATTTTTAATACAAAAAATTTAAAAACCTTTGTAAGAACTTACATATATCAGTTACACAATAAATTACAATGAATTAAGTGTCATTATTAAAAGTAGACTCTCAGTTTAAGTCAAAAACAAAAATTATATTCTACTTACAGGAGAAATACTTGGTAGCAAATGAAGGAAAATGGTTAGAAATATATAGATAAACAAAGGCATACCATTAAAGAGAAATATTATTAAATCAAGTATGGCAAAATTAATATCAGGAAATAGATAATTCACGATAAAAAGAATTATGTCAGAAAAGCACAGTAAGTCCTTACTTAACATCTGAGTGTCTTGATAAGTTCTCGGAAACTGACTGTAAGTGAAACTACATATAACAAAACCAGTGATTTTTCTTATCAATGGTATAATGTTGCACAAAATGATGTTATTCAGGACCTGCTATAGTTCATTTCACTTAAAGTCACACTTTCCAAGAACCTATTGATGATAAGTGAGGGATTACTATAAGTTATGTAACTGAAGATGAAATAGACATAAAATCACAAGCCAAATTAAAATATTTCTTTAAAATGTGTAAACGAAAATTAGAAATAAGAGGTAAACTTTAAAATTAGTATAGAGATTATTTAATAATCAAAAGCTTTATTTATAAGTGTATACTGAAATAATGCTACTACTAGTTAGGAAGAAATTAAGAAACTAATCTTAATACTAAATACAAAATGTTAAAATTGATCACAAATGAGACAAAAAATATCAAAAATCGATCTTACTTAGACAATTCATCAGTGTTATAAAAATAATTGCTGAAATGTTATGTAAAGAATTGCATAGAAAATATTTACAAAGCTCACATGATATGACCATAATAAGTAAAACACCAGAGACAGCCTAATTGATTTTACACATAACAAGAATGTCTTCTATGATATTATAATCTGATCATTGTTCTGAAACTTCTAATGTGATAAAATGGGAAATATAATCTTTGTAAGTTGTAGAGAAAAATTATCATTTGCCATTGATATGACAGCCTCCACTAAAAATACAAAAGACTTAATGAAACGACAATTAGAATTAAACAGTTTATAACTTGGTTGGCTTCAAAGTAAATATATGAAAATAAGTTTTTTTTTTATATAAACCAGCATTACCCAGTTAGAGAAATACAATGGCGTAAATGAAATACATCATTTAAAATAGAAATCTTAAAATATAAAATACCTAGGAATAAAAAATGTGAAGAAAATTGTAAAGCTACTCAGAACCACTAAAGAAAGTATCATGGCATTACCTAGTCAAGTTTACAATTTGTTTCTCCCATGTCCCAGCATTTCCATACTTAGAATATGTACTAGAGAAAATAAGTGCTGTACTCTACAGCACCGTTTCTGATAGCTTCAAACTACAAACCACCCAGATGTCTATCAAGTACATGGGATAAATAAAACGGAGCATAGTCATACCATGGACTACCATATAGAAATAAAAACGAAAAACCTGCAGCTCTTTGAAGTCATGAGAATGAATCTTGTAATTATAAACCAAAAAGTCAAGACAAAAGAAACATATGGCATACAACTACTCTATAAAGTTGGAAAGAAGACTCTACTCTTTATGGATGCATATTTAAGTGGTAACATTAAAAATTAAATAAGTAGAAATCAGGTTAGAGGTAATTTCTAGAAGAGGTGAAATAGAGTTTTACATATGAAGGGCTTTCTGGTGTTGACAATGGGTTTTTTAAATGATGTTGGTAATAATTACATGGGCTTTTACTCCGTGATTACTAAGTAATCTGTATATACATTGTGCACTTTTTATGTTGTTTATTTTGTAATTAAAAATATGACAAAATAAAATGCAATTAAAAACTGATAAAATACTTGCCATTTATATTACTAAGAGATTATATCCTTTATATTAAAAATTTTATAAATATCAATCTAAAAGAAAGGGAAATGGGCTGAGTTTCTAAATGTATAATTTACAAAATAAGAAATGGTTAATATGTAGATAATAAAATGTTAATAATAATTCATAATAACAAAATCCTATAAGTAGTCATTTACTAAATCATAAAAGATTAAGAACATGGGAGTATTTTGAAATACTCATTTTCATCTTCTGGCAGTGTAGGTAACAACCAGTACAAACATTTCTTTTCTTTTTTTTTTTTTAATTTATTTATTTTAGGTGCATACTGTATCTGGCATTTTTCCCCATGTTATCCCTCCCCACCCCCTGCCATCTCTCCCCTACCCCCACCAATGGCCCCCTGTGTGTGATGCTCCTCTCCCTGAGTCCACATGTTCTCATTGTTCAACACCCACCTGTGAGTGAGAACATGCAGTGTTTGGCTTTCTGTTCTTGTGTCAGTTTGCTGAGAATGATGATTTCCAGATTCATCCATATCCCTGTAAAGGACATGAACACATCCTTTTTTATGACTTCGTAGTATTCCATGGTATTTATGTGCCACATTTTCTTTATGCAGTCTATCATTGATGGGCATTTGAGTTGGTTCTAAGTCTTTGCTATTGTGAAAAGTGCTGCAATAAACATACCTGTGCATGTGTCTTTATAGTAAAATGATTTATAATCCTTTAGGTATATACCCAGTAATGGGATTTCTGGGTCAAATGATATTTCTGGTTCTAGATCCTTGAGGATTTGCTATACTGTCTTCCACAATGTTTGAACTAATTTACACTCCCACCAACTGTGTAAGAGTGTTCTTATTTCTCCACATCCTCTCCAACATCTGTTGTCTCCACATTTTTTAATGATCGCCATTCTAACTGGTGTGAGATGATATCTCAGTGTGGTTCTGATTTGCATTTCTCTAATGACCAGTGATGATGAGCATTTTTTCATATGTTTGTTGGCCTCATATATGTTTTCTTTTGAAAAGTGTCTGTTCATATCCTTTGCCCACTTTTGAATGGGGTTGTTTTTTTCTTGTATATCTGTTTTAGTTCTTTGTAGATTCTGGATATTAGCCCTGTGTCAAATGGGTAGATTGCAAAAATTTTTTCCCATTCTGTTGGTTGCTGATTCACTCTAATGATGGTTTTTTTTGCTGTATAGAAGCTCTGAATTTTAATTAGATCCCATTGGTCTATCTTGGCTTTTATTGCCATTGCTTTTGGTGTTTTAGTCATGAAGTCCTTGCCTATGCCTATGTCCTGGATGGTTTTGCCTACGTTTTCTTCTACGGTTTTTATGGTGGTAGGTTTTATGTTTAAATCTTTAATGCATCTGGAGTAAATTTTAGTGTAAGATGACATGTAGGGGTCCAGTTTCTGCTTTCTGCACATTGCTAGCCAGTTTTCCCATCACCATTTATTAAACATGGAGTCCTTTCCCCATTGCTTGTTTTTGCTAGGTTTGTCAAAGATCAGATGGTTGTAGATGTGTGGTGTTTCTTCTTGGGTCTCTGTTCTGTTCCATTGGTCTGTGTCTCTGTTTTGGTACCATTACCATGCTGTTTTGATTACTGTAGCCTTGTAGTATAGTTTGAAATCTGGCAGTGTGATGCCTCCAGCTTTGTTCTTTTTGCTTAGGATTGCCTTGGCTATGCAGGCTCTCTTGTGATTCCATATGAAGTTTAAAGTGTTTTTTTCCAGTTCTGTGAAGAAGGTCCTTGGAAGCTTGATGGGGATAGCATTGAATCTATAGCTTACTTTGGGCAGTATGCCCATTTTCATGGTATTAATTCTTCCTAACCATGAGCATGGAATATTTTTCCATCTGTTTGTGTCCTCTTTTATTTCGTTGAGCAGTGGTTTGTAGTTCTCCTTGAAGTCCTTTACGTCCTTTGTAAGTTGTATTCCTAGGTATTTTATTCTCTTTGTGGCAATTGTGAATGGGAGTTCACTCTTGATTTGGCTCTTTGTTTGTCTGTTATTGGTATATAGGAATCCTTGTGATTTCTGCACATTGATTTTGTATCCAGAGACTTTGCTGACGTTGCTTATCAGTTTGAGAAGATTTTGGGCTGAGATGATGGGGTCTTCTAAATATACAATCATGTCATCTGCAAATAGAGACAATTTGACTTCCTCCTTTCCTAATTGAATACCCTTTTTTTCTTTTTCAAGCCAGATTGCCCTTGCTAGAATTTCAAATACTATATTGAATAGGAGTGGTGAGAGAGGGCATCCTTGTCTAGTGCCTTATTTCAAAGGGAATTCTTCCAACTTTTGCCTGTTCAGTATGGTATTGGCTGTAGGTTTGTCATAGATAGCTTTTATCATTTTATGATATGTTCCATCAATACCTAGTTTATTGAGAGTTTTTAGCATGAAAGGCTGTTCAATTTTATTGAAGGCCTTCTCTGCATCTATTGAGATAATCATGTGGTTTTTGCTTTGGTTCTGTTTATGTGATGGATTACATTTATGGATTTGCATATGCTGAACCAGCCTTGCATTCCTGGGAGGAAGCCTACTTGACCGTGATGGATAAGCTTCTTGATGTGCTGTTGCAATCTGTTTGCCAGTATTTTCTTGAAGATTTTTGCGTTGATGTTCATCATGGATATTGGCCTGAAGTTTGCTTTTTAGTTGAGTCTCTGCCTGGTTTTGGTATCAGGATGATGTTGGTCTCATTAAATGAGTTAGGGAAGATTCCATCCTTTTGTATTGTTTGATACAGTTTCAGAAGAAATGGAACCAGTTCCTCTTCATACGTCTGGTAGAATTTGGCTGTGAACCCGTCTGGACCTGGACTTTTTTTGGTTGGTAGGCTATTGATTGCTGCCTCTACTTCAGCCCTTGTTATTGGTCTATTCAGGGTTTCAACTTCCTACTGATTTAGTCTTGGTAGAGTGTAAGTGTCTAGGAATGTATCCATTTCTTCCTGGTTTACTGGTTTATGTGAATAGAGCTGTTTGTAGTAATCTCTGATGGTAGTTTTGTATTTCTGTGGGATCAGTGGTGATATCCCCTTTATCATTTTTTATTGCATCTATTTGATTCTTCTCCCTTTTCTTTTTTATTAATCTGGCTAGCGGTCTATTTTGTTGATCTTTTCAAACAAACAGCTCCTGGATTTATTGATTTTTTGAAGGGTTTTTTGTGTCTCTATCTCCTTCAGTTCAGCTCTGATCTTAGTTATTTCTTGTCTTCTGCTATCTTTTGTTTTTTTGATTTTCCTCCTCTAGCTCTTTCAATTTTGATGATAGGGTGTCAATTTTAGATCTTTCCTTGTTTCTCATGTGGGTATTTATTGCTATAAATTTCCCTCTTGACACTACTTTAAAGGTGTCCCAGAGATTCTGGTAAGTTTTGTCTTCATTCTGGTGGGTTTCAAAGAACATCTTTATTTCTGCCTCCATTTCATTAGTTATCCAGGTGACACTGAGAAGCAAGTTGTTCAGTTTCCAAGAGGTTGTGCAGGTTTGGGTGTGTTTCTTAATCCTGAGTTCTAATCTGATTGCACTGTGATCTGATAGACTGTTTGTTATGATTTCCATTTTTTAGCATTTACTGAGGAGTGATTTGCTTCCAATGATGTGGTCAATTTTAGAGTAAGTGCAATGTGTTGCTGAGAAAAATGTATATTCTGTGGATTTGGGGTGGAGCGTTCTGTACATGTTTATTAGGTCTGCTTGGTCCAGCTCTGTATTCAAGTCCTGGATATTTGTGAATTTTCTGTCTCATTGATCTGTCTAATATTGACAGTGGAGTGTTGAAGTCTCCCACTATTATTGTGTGGGATTCTAAATCTCATTTTAGGTGATGAAGAACTTGCTTTATGTATCTGGGTGCTCCTGTGTTGGGGGCATATATATTCAGCATAGTTAGCTTTCCTTGTTGGATTGATCCTTTTACCATTATGTAATGTCCTTCTTTGTCTCTTTTGATCTTTGTTGGTTTGAAATACATTTTATCAGAGACTAGGATGGCAACCCCTGCTTTTTTTTGTTCTCCATTTGCTTGGTAAATCTTTTTCCATCCCTTTGAGTCTATGTGTGTCTTTGTGTGTGAGATGGGTTTCCTGAATACAGCACACCAATGGGTTTTGACTTTTTATCCAGTTTGCCAGTTTGTGTGTTTTGATTGGGGAGTTTAGGCTGTTTACATTCAATGTTAATATTGTTATGTGTGAATTTGATTCTGCCATTTTGTTACTGGCTGGTTTTCTTTCCCATTAGTTGACTCATTTTCTTCATTGCATTTTTGGTCTTTGCCAACTGGTTTGCTTTTGCAGTGACAGGTACTTGTTTCTTTCCATGCTTAGTGTTTCTTTCAGGAGTTCTTGTAGGTTAGGTCTGGTGGTGATGAAATCTCTCAGTAATTGCTTGTCCATAAAGGATTTTATTTCTCCTTCACTTACGAAGCTTAGTTTGGCTGGATATGAGATTCTAGGTTGAAAGTTCTTTTCTTTAAGGATGTTGAATATTGGCCCCCACCCTCTTCCGGCTTGTAGGGTTTCTGCCAAGAGATCCACTGTGAGTCTGATTGGCTTTCCTCTGTGGGTGACCTGACCTTTCTCTCTGGCTGCCCTTAGCATTTTTTCCTTCATTTCAACCCTGGTGAATCTGATGATTATGTGCCTTGGGGTTGCTCTTCTTGACGAATATCTCTGTATTTCTTGAATTTGAAATTTGGACTGCCTTGCTAGGCTTGTGAAGTTCTCTTGGATAATATCCTGGAGCATGTTTTCCAGCTTGGATTCATTCTCCCCATCATATTCAGGTAAACTGATCAAGCATAGATTAGGTCTTTTCACATAATCCCATATTTTTTGTAGGAGTTGTTCATTTCTTTTCACTCTTTTCTCTTGTCTTGCCTTCTCTTTTTATTTCATTGAGTTGATCTTCAATCTCTGATATCCTTTCTTCTGCTTGATCAATTGGGCTATTAAAACTTGTGTTTGCTTCACGTAGTTCTCATGCTGTGTTTTTCAACTCCATCAAGTCATTTATGTTCTTCTCTAAGCTGGTTATTCTAGTTAGCATTTTGGCTAACCTTTTTTCAAGGTTTTTGGTTTCTTTGTATTGTTAGAACGTGTTCCTTTAGCTCAGAAAAGTTTGTTATTATCCATATTCTGAAGCCTGTTTCTGTCAATTTGTTGTACTCTTTCTTGGTCAAGTTGTGATCCTGTGTTGCTGAGGAGCTGTGATCCCTTGAAGGAGAAGAGGTGTTCTGGTCTTTGATGGTTTCATCTTTTTTTGTGCTGTTTTTTTCCCATTTTCTGGATTTACCTGGCTGTGGTGTCGGGAGCTGCTTGATGAGGTCACTTGTCTGTCTGTGGAGGCGCTACTGGGTTTCTAGGGACTCCTTCAGGTTACTAGGGAAGTTTCCTGTGTCTTTTTTGTTTATACTGGGAGATTAGGTCCCCCTCTTCTGCTGATCTGTAGTTGCTGCTGGGTTTTCAAGAACGGCTGCTGGATTGTCAAGAACACTGTCCCGTTGCTATGTAGGCGTCCTGTGTTTTCTGTGAAAACATGTAGCCCAGTCCCACCCTTCTAATGGTGGGTTGTGCCCTTCCTCCACTGGGCTGGATCATTCAGGGTTCAGCTCAGACTGTGGCTCTGGCTGCGCAACCCACTAGAGTCAGAGCTTCAGCCCTCTCGGGTTTGTGGGGGAGGGGAGGGACACGCCCAGCTGTCTCCCCCTTTCAGCTTCTTCTCTCTCCAGTCATGGGGTAGGGGCCCACCCAGCTGCTCCCACTTATAGCTCCCTCCCTCTCTGGGCAGGGGGAGGGAGCGATAGCTAGATCCACAGGCTCTCCTGGCCACCTTTTTGGCTTATGTGTCTGTTTACGTCTGTGCGCCAATCCGGGACACCATCCTGGATTATTATTCAACTCCATGCTTGTAATTCCCAGCGCTTTACTGGCAAAGATCCCCTGTTCTGTGTATTGCACCCCTCCCTGCCTTAGTCTGCCCAGAGTGGGCTTTGCTCACTGTCAGACCAGACCCGTTGAAATGCACCTGGTACCTCTGTATTTCAGAGTTGGAGCTAGGACATCTCTGGATTTCTGCTTCTCTCTCATTGGGTGTTGTGTGCTAGAGTTGTGTCTAATCGGCCATCTTAGATTCCCCCCCTCCAAACATTTCTTAACAAAAATGAGTATGTATGCAAAACCTTGAAAATCTACTTATTTCTTTTACTTTAATCTTTCATATCTAGGAATTTTTACTCATAAATTAGGAAAATGTAATGGATGTTTATAACAGTATTGTTTATGATTGGAAAAAATAGCTAAAATTTAATGTCCAAAAACAGAGCATCAGTTGAGTAAATTATAGTACTCAAATACTGGGAAGTAGGCAGCCACTAAAGTGACCAGGTGAAGTTATATGTTGTAATTGCTCAGAAGTCTAAATGACAAAGTCAAGAAATCTGGGCTTATATAGACCTCGTTTGACCCCAGGTCAACTTTTTTGATCTTCAGTTGCCTCATATGTAAACCTGAGACAAACAAACCCACTTGTTTAGCTGCTGAGAGGATTAAATGAAGTGATATATGTCAAATACCAGGAAACTCTTGATTCTATATGTTGTGGTGTAAGAAAAAAGCAAGTTCCAAAACAAAACCCTGACAAAAAGCCCCAATTTCTGGGCAGGAGGGCAAGAGGAATGATAAATAGGTGTTGAGAAGTTTAGTTTGGAATTATATACTCCCAAATTGTAAGTAATTTTTAGTTTCGTCTGTATCTTATAATTTTGTTGTCTAAGATGTATTCTGACGTAATTTATTATCTTGAGAAAGACACTTTGCAAGCTGCCCCTCCCAACTCTCTCCCATCTAAAACCACAACAAGCTGCCTTGAACTCTTGGCCTGTGTGACAGCCCCAGTTCCCAGCCCACCTCCTGGTTAGGTGCCATTTCTTTGCTCAGCTCCTTCAGGTCTTTGTGTCAGACAGACCATCTGCATAGTCCTAAACTCTGGATTTCTTCTTCCACTTCTTGACACAGTCCCTTGGGACCCTTTCAGCTTTTCATTATACAGGCTCAAGATCTGTCCTGCTGCCTTCCCCAACCCAAGTTCCAACCTGAGGGATAGCTGGGTCTCAATCTTCCCCTTACCAGGATGGGAAATGTCAACATCCTTCTTGGTTTCTCATTCCTGGGGGATGGTCCCAGCCCTCAGGGGCCATAGCAAATTGATGCACAGCTAAATTTTCCTGTAATTGTGGGCACAGAGGTGAGGAGAGGAGGTAACTTTGCCCCTTTGACAATTTTAGCTCCAGCCAACTGCTGTTCACTTTGACCTCAGGACACCCTTTACCCCACATCCATAAACACATCGCAACACCAAGCAACTACAAGGTAAGCAGAGGTATGCAGGGCCTTGTGGATTCAGTTTCTTCTCCTTCATGGATGAATAGCAGCAGAAGCAGCAGAAGAAGAGATAGCACCTCTTTTCCAGCCAGGCTGTGTGCTGAAACACTTCCTGGGCCTCTTAGCAATGCCAAAGACATATATGGTGGCCTTAGCCAGGAAGATGAGGCCATCCCAAGCCTCCAGCATGGGGTTGTGGAACTGGATAGAAGTGACCCACTAGAGCTGTGAACTCTTTCAACTCTAGTGTTGAAGTGCCATATTAAATGAGCACAGTTCTTGAAAAGTCTCCAGGGACCCCACATCACATCATGAACTGACCCAAACCTCTAAATGCCCTAAATCAAAGCTGAGAGAGAGAGAGAAAAAAAATACATTTTTAGGAATTGATACAGACTAGGCTATGGTATTTGGAGCCCACCCATTGGGAACCATAGATAGGGTGCTTATATAACTTACTATCCAATCAAAGACACTTTTTGAGAGGAAAGGCAATTTAAATACTTATCTTGGGACAGCAGTTGACAACTAGGACTGCCCTAGGCAAACCAGGTTACATAATTACCCTAGCCATGGACCATACTTTGAGAAACGCTTTCCAAAGGCCTCCCCATGTGCAGCTGCTCAGAACCAAGTTCATGATACACAGGTGGAAAAGCTTCTGTTAAGAATGGGGACCTTCCCTAGAAGACTTAAAATGTTAACAAGGAATGGGGAAGAAGGGGGAACTACTGAAGATCATGGCACAGGAGGGCTGTGACACAGGCATTGGGTCATTCACACTGAAGCTCATTCCAGAGACCAAAAGTATTTGATGGTCTTCTGTCATACCTTACCTACCAGGCCATCTGCTTGACGGGCTCTTTCCTGAACCTAGAGACCCCCAGGGCACCATCATCCTCCCTGATAGAACACTGTATTAGAACAATATGAGGAACATAGACACATTTTCCCCCACCCTGGCCCTGAACTGTTTCATCTGTCAGCACCATGGTGTCCGTGAGACTTTATGGTGGAGACTTCCAAGCCACCTGGCTGCTTATGTTACTCTGCAAGTTGTTTCATGGTTTTTTTTAAAAAAGAGGTCTTCCAAATTCAAATGACTTGTTTATGTCCCACTGCTGACACACTACCTGAATGGGAAGTGTCAGTCTACATCAAAGGCCTCTCCTGCTGTATCTGCTACTGACAACACTGTTGTCCATCCATCTCAAAGGGGAGAATTCTCTTAAAAAATTCACTCCCTCTACTTAGTATAGTCCTTTGCATAATAGGTTTTTTTTCTGATGTTTTATCACTCATTTCAACACTGCTAGAGAAATGAGTTATCCAGAAAGACATGACACCTCTAGTCATCAAAGAACTAGAGAAAAAGCGTGTGGCTCGAAGCTGAGCAAAGATGCTGCCCTCCAAGTTATATGCATGCTGGACATGATATAGCTGCAGAGTTCTCCAACCCTATCACCCTCCCACTCTAGCTGTGCAGCCATCATCCTCCACATCACCACAATGCCTATCCTCATTTCCACAGTTCTGCAGTACCAAGGCCCTGACCTCCACCTGGGATCTTAGAAACCGATCTGTAAATCCAGGATAGAGAGCCTAAGTATCAGACTGATAAAGTGAACTACTCATGAAGATGTTCATAAAAAAATTTCTTAGAAGGACTGTTAGAGTAATAGCATTCCTGCTTCTTTTTTTTTTCTTTTTTACTAATTCATCATTTGTCTTAATCTGTTTTATGCTGCTATGAAAGAATATCAAAGACTGAGTAATATAGTACTCTTTTATTATATACTATAGTATACTATATTTATTACTCTTCTTTATAAAGAAAAGTAATTTATTTCTACAGTGCCAGGGGCTGGAAAGGTGCTGGTATCTGGTGAGGGCTTTCTTGCTGCATCATTCCATGGCAGAAAGTAAGTGGATGAGGGATGGTGAGAGAGGGACAAGGGAAGGGAACTGAACTCATTCCTTTATCAGGAACCCACTCCCACAATAACAACATTAATCCATTCCTGAGGGCAGAGGCTTCATGATCTAATCACCTCTTAAAGGTTCTACATTAACTCCATTGCTTTGGGGATTAAATTTCAACACATGAACCTTGGAGGACACATTCAAACCACAGAAACATTCTTCATTAGAACTTTAATATTACCACCTTGTAAAATTCTGTCAAATGAAAAAAAGAAAAGATAGCCCATAATTACTCTACCCTAAAATGACCACTTTTAACATTTTACTCTATTTCAGCACTTTTCCTAAGTATATAATTTTACAGAGTTGTAATCATACTCAGTATATGATTTTATTATGTTTTCCCACTTACCATTATATTATAGGTATTTATAATATTGCTACATAGTCTTCATGTTTGTCATTGTTAATAACTATGCTGTAATAGTTCACTGAATCAAAGTGCTTGATATACTTAGCTACCCTATTATCTTTAAACAATTTCTAATTTCTTTTTACAATAAATATGGACATCTTTGTGACAGTGGTGTTCTTTTTTACATTTTGACTTTCCACATAGTGTTAAAATTACTTGACCAAAGAATACAAACTTCTTATCTCTTGATTTACATTTCCAAAAGATTTTTAAAAGGTGCATTAATTTACTCTGCAGCTGGTGTAAATGAAGACCATTTTGTCATGGTTTTCTTGAGAGTAGAGTTTCCAAAGGTTAGGATATAGGATCAGGAGGAAGAAATCTAGGTCCAAAACCTGGGCCATGCATTCTATAAAGAACCCTGGTTCTCAGTGGCACACTGGTTTTATTTTTCTCTGTTTCTTACAGACTGAGCAATTGATAACTCTGTGGGTCCTCTTTGTTTTCACCATTGTTGGAAACTCCATTGTGCTTTTTTCCACATGGAGGAGAAAGAGGAAGTCAAGAATGATCTTCTTTGTGACTCAGCTGGCCATCACAGGTAAGTCACTATGCAAGTGAGAGAAGGAAGCTGTATGCAAAGTCCCTATGGCTTCCTGCTCTTAATGAATTTTATCAATAAAAATGTAACACATGGGTAAATTTGAGAATAATTTCTGAAAGAATATAAAACATATGTTTGAATATTTCCTCTGGCATACTTAACACACATGAATGTCTCTAAGATTTCATTATAAAAATAACTCACTGCAGTAATGGAAATACTATTATCAGTGCCACCAAATGGTTTTATAGGGTTTCCCTGTTTCTATATACAGTAGCCTCCATATTTCACAAACGTGATATTATCATATCACCTTGTATAATGAGCTTAAGGAATACATTCCAGAAAATGCACCAGCACTATCTCTATTCAATTATTAATTTTTTAAATATATATTTTATTGCATTTGGGGCACATGTGAAGAACATGAAAGATTGTTGCATAGGTACATACATGGCAATGTGGTTTGCTGCCTTCCTCCCCATCACCTATATCTGGCATTTCTCCCCATGTTATCCCTCCCCAACTCCCCAACCCCTGCTGTCCCTCCCTTAGTTACCCCCACCCACAGACCCCAGTGTGTGATGCTCCCTTCCCTGTGTCCACATGTTCTCATTGTTCAACACCCACCTATGAGTTAGAACATGCAGTGTTTCATTTTCTGTTCTTGTGTCAGTTTGCTGAGAATGATGGTTTCCAGGTTCATCCAAGTCCCTTCAAAGGACATGAACTCATCGCTTTTATGGCTGTGTAGTATTCCATGGTGTATATGTGCCACATTTTACCTGTCCAGTCTATCATCGATGGACATTTGGGTTGGTTCCAGGTCTTTGCTATTATAAACAGTGCTGCAATGAATATTCGTGTGTGTGTGTCCTTATAATAGAACAATTTATAATCCTTTGGATATATATCCAGTAATGGGATTGCTGGGTCAAATGGAATTTCTATTTCTAGGTACTTGAGGAATTGCCACACTGTCTTCCACAGTGGTTGAACTAATTTACACTCCCACCAACAGTGTAAAAGTGTTCCTATTTCTCCACATCCTCTCTAGCATCTGTTGTCTCCAGATTTTTTAATGATCACCATTCTAACTGGCGTGAGAGGGTATCTCAATGTGGTTTTGATCTGCATTTCTCTAATGAACAGTGATCATGACCATTTTTTCATACGTTTGTTGGCCTCATATAAGCCTTCTTTTGTAAAGTATCTGTTCATATCCTTCGCCGAGTTTTGTATGGGCTTGTTTTTGTATATCTGTTTTAGTTCTTTGTAGATTCTGGATGTTAGCCCTGTGTCAGATGAAGGGATTGCAAAAATTTTTTCCCATTCTGTTGGTTGCCGATTCACTCTAATGATGGTTTCTTTTGCTGTACAGAGGCTCTGAATTTTAATTAGATCCCATTGATCTATCTTGGCTTTTATTGCCATTGCTTATGGTGTTTTAGTCATGAAGTCCTTGCCTATGCCTATGTCGTGGATGGTTTCTCCTACATTTTCTTCTAGGGTTTTTATGGTGTTAGGTTTTATATTTTAATCTTTAATGCATCTGGAGTAAATTTTAGTGTAAGATGACAGGTAGGGGTCCAGTTTCTGCTTTCTGCACATTGCTAGACAGCTTTCCCAACACCATTTGTTAAACATGGAGTCCTTTCCCCATTGCTTGTTTTTGCTAGGTTTGTCAAAGATCAGATGGTTGTAGATGTGTGGTGTTTCTTCTGGGGTCTCTGTTCTGTTCCATTGGTCGATGTCTCTGTTTTGGTACCATTACCATGCTGTTTTGATTACTGTAGCCTTGTAGTATAGTTTGAAATCTGGCAGTGTGATGCCTCCAGCTTTGTTCTTTTTGCTTAGGATTGCTTTGGCTATGCTGGCTCTCTTGTGATTCTATATGAAGTTTAAAGTGGTTTTTTCCAGTTCTGTGAAGAAGGTCATTGGTAGCTTGATGGAGATAGCGTTGAATCTATAGATTACTTTGGGCAGTATGCCCATTTTCATGGTATTAATTCTTCCTAACCACGAGCATGGAATGTTTTTCCATCTGTTTGTGTCCTCTTTTATTTAGTTGAGCAGTGGCTTGTAGTTCTCCTTGAAGAAGTCCTTTACATCCTTTGTAAGTTGTATTCCTAGGTATTTTATTCTCTTTGTAGCAACTGTGAATGGGAGTTCTCTCTTGATTTGGCTGTTTGTCTGTTATTGGTATATAGGAATGCTTGTGATTTCTGCACATTGATTTTATATCCTGAGACTTTGCTGAAGTTGCTTATCAGTTTGAGAAGACTTGGGGCTGAGACAATGGGGTCTTCTAAATATACAATCATGTCATCTGCAAATAGAGACAGTTTGACTTCTTCCTTTCCTAATTGAATACGCTTTATTTCTTTTTCTTGCCTGATTGCTCTGGCTAGAACTTCCAATACTATATTGAATAGGAGTGGTGAGAGAGGGTATCCTTTTCTAGTGCCAGATTCCAAAGGGAATTCTTCCATGTTTTGCCCATTCAGTATGATATTGGCTGTGGGTTTGTTGTAAATAGCTTTTATTATTTTGAGATATGTTCCATCAATACCTAGTTTATTGAGCATTTTTAACATAAAGCACTGTTGAATTTTCTCAAAGGCCTTCTCTGAATGTATTCAGATAATCATGTGGTTTTTGTGTTTAGTTCTGTTTATGCGGTGAATTACGTTTATAGACTTGTGTATGTTGAACCAGCCTTGCATCCCTGGGAGGAAGCCTACTTGATCGTGCTGGATAAGCTTTTTGATGCGCTGTTGCAATCGGTATGCCAGGTTTTTTTTTTTTCTGAGGATTTTTGCATCTATGTTCATTGTGTATATTGGCCTGAAGTTTTCCTTTCTTGTTGAGTCTCTGCTGGGTTTTGATATCAGGATGATATTGGTCTCATAAAATGATTTGGGAAGGATTCCCTCTTTTTGGATTGTTTGGAATAGTTTCAGAAGGAGTGGTACCAGCTCCTCTTTATATGTCTGGTAGAATTCGGCTGTGAACCCATGTGGACCTGGGCTTTTTTTCTGGCTGGTAGGCTGTTAATTGCTGCCTCAACTTCAGCCCTTGTTATTGGTCTATTCAGGGTTTCAACTTCTTTCTGGTTTAGGCTTTGGAGGATGCCAGTGTCCAGGAATTTATTAATTTCTTCCAGGTTTATTAGTTTATGTGCATAAAGTTGTTTGTAGTAATCTCTGATGGTAGTTTGTATTTCTGTGGAATCTGGTGATATCCCCTTTATCGTTTTTTATTGCATCTATTTGATTCTTCTCTCTTTTTTATTAATCTGGCTAGTGGTCTATTTTGTTAATCTTTTCAAAAAATCAGCTCCTGGATTTACTGATTTTTTGAAGGGTTTTTTGTGTCTCCATATCCTTCAGTTCTGCTGTGATCCTAGTTATTTCCTGTCTTCTGCTAGCTTTTGAGCTTTTTTCATCTTGCTCCTCTAGCTCTTTCAATTTTGATGATAGGGTGTCGATTTTAGATCTTTCCTTGCTTTTCATGTGGGAATTTATTGCTATATATTTTCCTCTAGACACTGCTTTAAATGTGTCCCAGAGATTCTGGTATGTTGTGTCTTCATTCTCGTTGGTTTCGAAGAATATCTTTATTTCTGCCTTCATTTCATTGTTTATCCGGTCAACATTCAGGAGCTAGTTGTTCAGTTTCCATGAAGCTGTGTGGTTCTGAGTTAGTTTCTGAATTCTGAGTTCTAACTTGATTGCATTGTGGTCTGAGATACTCTTTGTTATGATTTTCATTCTTTTGCATTTGCTGAGGAGTGATTTAATCCTAATTATGTGGTCAATTTTAGAGTAGGTGTGATGTGGTGCTGAGAAGAATGTATATTCTGTGGATTTGGGGTGGAGAGTTCTGTAGGTGTCTATTAGGTTTGCTTGGTCCAGGTCTGAGTTCAAGTCCTGGATATCCTTGTTAATTTTCTGTCTCATTGATCTGTCTAATATTGACAGTGGAGTGTTATAGTCTCCCACCATTATTGTGTGGAAGTCTAAGTCTCTTTGTAAGTCATTAGGAACTTGCTTTACATATCAGGGTGCTCTTGAATTGGGTGCGTATATATTTAGGGTCACTAGCTCTTCTTGTTGCATTGATCC
>PVKP010019419.1:0-42482 GCA_004027715.1 Plecturocebus donacophilus | reverse complement strand
CAAACTAAGCTTCATAAGTGAAGGAAAAATAAAATTTTTTGCAAACAAACAAGTACTCAGAGATTACATCACCACCAGGCCTGCTTTACAAGAGCTTCTGAAAGAAGCACTACACATGGACGGGAACAACCAGTATCAGCCATTCCAAAAACATACCAAAAGGTAAAGAGCATCACCATAATGAAGAATCTACATCAACAAAATGGGCAAAACAGCCAGTTAGCATTACCAGAAGCTGCAATTTTCGTCTCTGATAAAACAGACTTTAAAACAACAAAGACCATAAGAAACAAAGAGGGACATTACATGGTGGTGAAAGGATCAATGCAACAAGAAGAGCTAACGATCCTAAATACATAAGCACCCATTACAGGAGCACCCAGATACACAGGGCAAGTTCTTAATGACTTACAAAGAGACTTAGACTCCCACACAATAATAGTGGGAGACTTTAACACTACACTGTCAATATTACATAGATCAACGAGATAGAAAATCAACAAGGATATCCAGGACTTGAACTCAGACCTGGAACAACTAGACTGAACAAATATTTACAGAACTCTCCTCCCCAAAGCCACAAAATATACATTTTTCTCAGTATCACATTATATCTATTTTAAAAGTGACCACATAATTGGAAGTAAATCACTCCTCAGAAATTGCATAGCATTTCACAGGTTTAAATAAAGTATTGATTGGCTGCTTATTTGTTATTTTCATCCCCTATTCCTTCCTGTCTTCATTGTTAAGCACAATTATTGGCATAAAAGAGGCTTTTAATACCCATTTTTAAACTGGATTCTAGCCTGGGCAATAAAACAAGAATCCCATTCTCTCTCCCTCTTTTTCTTCCTCTTTCTTTCTCTCTTTCATTCTTTTTTTTCTTTCTTTTGCTGTTTCTTTCTTTCTCCTTTTCTCTCTTTCTAAAAAAAATTAAAAATAAAAAAAAAAGAATGTCAAAAAAAAAAAAGAAAAAAAGAAAAGTTCCCCATAATGATTCTGCAGTTCTGCAATGTCTACAGGAAAGTCATACCAAACAGGAATATATTTCCCAAGTTTTCCCCTTGAGGGTCCTAGACATGAAAGAAAAAATGCTCAATTTGAAGCATTGTTCATTTTGTAAAAAATGTTATTTGTTATCAAAGGAAGGGAAAAGAAGAAGGATACCAAAAATGAAGATTTTATATGTGTGTGTGTGTGAATCTATATATATATATATGATTTTATGAGCTTCCAGGCAAAAATTTATTCAAATATATACCATGAAACACTTTCCACATGGTTTATTTTCTGAGGTTAGAACTTCCAACTGAAACTAGCTGGAATATTTTTCAGAGTGTTTCGAGTCTCCGGGGACCATGAGAATTAAATAACACTATCAAATGTGTCTTTCCAAATACAGAATTAAACGGCTCTCCCCTTACATTTGCATCATGCTCCACAATGAGTTTTCTGTGTCGGAAGGTATTATCAGTCCGAACCGACAGGAGGGGACACTGTAATTCAGAGAGGTCAAAGGGTCTGTCCAAGGTTACCTGGATAGTGCCACAAGGTGATCCAAGTAATCATCCACTATGTGATCTGCAGACTTCAGTTTTCACACATGAATTTTCTGAAAATGTTCAAAGTGACAGCTACAATCAAGTTAATCAATGTAACAGTTATAGATGTGTCTACGAGAGAAAAAAGTAACCAATAGGATGCATTTGGCCTAATCCCAGCTCGCATCATAAAAACGAACAACTAAATTACCTCTGGGCAGTAGGTTAAACCCTATTTCGGTAATTCCAGTGCAAATGCCAGAAATGCAAAGTGTTTATCATTCCCCAACCTAAAAGCATACCTGTTTCAGGAAAGAGTAAATAAAACACATGTCTAGACTAACAAAGTGATTTGAAACTTTTAGTGGTATGATTTAACCACTACATGTATTCCTGAGAAACAATATAGCTATGTAACAAATATTTATATACATATTTAAGTACCATTTCCCATTTATTTTCATTATTCTATATGAAGTATAATTCTTTAGAAAGAGAAGAGTGGCTAAGAGACCTTTTTGTAAAATCACACAAATATAACAAAATTGTAAATAATCGTGCATTTAACAGAAAATTATACTTTCTTGAAAATGTATTAAGAACAGTCCAAAGAAAATACAAAGTAGGAATTCAAAGTAAGAACTAAAAGGCATTTCAACCTGTTTCACTGTGGAATTTTTATGGTCAATTCAACAAACACAGCAACAAAACAACAAAAGAGATAGAAACGCTTTTCTGTTCTACATCAGTTTGGCAAGTGTGTTTAGAATATTCTCTTTATTAGTAAGCATGCCAGTAGAAAACAGAATTCACCCCAGAAGTCTCAAATAAAGACACTTTAATAAAAGTGCTATTTATGAAAGTATGGTCAGAGTTAACAGAATGAAAAGGGAATGGTAAAACTAGGTAAATCTTTGTTTTCCATATTAAAAAAAAAGCACAAACACCCAAAGAGTAAAGTCCATTATAGCTATTACAGTTAGCCTTTCAATTTTGTTTTGATGTTTTGGCAGGTAAGGTTAAAGAAAGCTATGAAAGCTACATTTGGTTACATTATCTTTCTAAGTGTTATCACCAACATCATCTCCTCATCATTATCCTCATAAAACAAATTCCCAATCATTGAGTGCCAAGGGCCTGGCATAGACTTAACTGTTAAGAAAATCAGTCTCAAGTTAGTAGTGGGAAATGGAGGGAGAAAAAAGAGGAACCGTAAGTCCAGAGCAGGTGAAGGACCTAAGAGGCAATAAAGAAGAATTAATGACCCAGTGCACCAAGGCAGTGATAACCAGAAAAGTCAAAAGGAGAGACTGAGGCCACGAAACTCTCTAGAAGGCAGATCCATGGGCTGTGATGAACAATTGCGGTTGCAGAGGTAAGAGTGAAAACAAGGAGACAAATGGATTTCTGAGATTCCAATCCCAGATACTCTGAGAAATAATGAGTACATTAGTAGCTAAAAAAAGAGAAGATGTTAGAAAGCACGCTGGAAATGGAAGTGAGAAACAAAGAGGGCATTTCTGATCTTCCTGAGAATAAGGACAGTAGCTTCGTCAGACAGACTTGGATTTAAATCTTAATTCAGCCCCTTACTAGTTGTAGGAAATTAGACAAATCTCAAGAGTCTTCATTTCTTACTTTGAAAAACTGTCCTAATTTTAGTGCCTTCTTCAAAGAGTTTGGTTTTGGTTTTTTAATAGATTTTTTTTTTCTTTAGAGCAGTTATAGGTTTACAGAAAAATGAGCAGAAATTACAGACATTTCTCTTAGACCCTCTTCCACCACCAATTTATTCTATTATTAACATCTTACACAAATATGGTACATTTGTCATAATTGATGAGCCTGATGAGCCAATATTGATATATTATTATTAATGAAAGTCCATAGTTTACACTAGGGTTCACTCTTTATTTTGTACATTCTATGGGTTTGGACAAATATATGCCATGTATCTACCATTAGAGAAAACAGTCATACAGAATATTTTCACCGACCTAAAATTTTCCATGTTCCACTTACTCATACTTTCTCCTCTCCCCTCTTCAACCCTTGGTGACCATATGTTTTTACTATCTCTATTTTTCCTTTTTCAGAATATCATATCGTTGAAATCACATCGTATATATAGCCTTTTAAAAATTGCTTATTTCACTTAGTAATATACAATTAAGGTTTACAGAATTGCTTGAATGTCTTGCCAACAATAAGTATTCAACAAATGTTAACCATCCTTACTATTATCAGCATTATTATTTTATAAATGCTCCATTTCCTAGGGTATCAAAGAGAAGATCACACTTTGCTCTAGAATCATGAAGGTCTTTGCTGTTTTCCCTCTGTCGTATTTACTTCTGCAGCACCTTTTATTTCCAACTTCTTCTTTTTTTTTTTGAGATAGAGTCAGTCTCATTCTGTTGCCCAGGCTAGGGTGCAGTGGCACAGTCTCAGCTTACTGCAACATTCGCCTCCCCAGACTCAAGCAATTCTTCTCCCTCAGCCTCCCAAGTAGCTGGGACTACAGCTGCTGGCCACAACTCTGGCTAATTTTTGTATTTTTAGTAGAGACAGAGTTTCACTATGTTGGCCAGGCTGGTCTTGAACTCCTGACCTCAAGTAATCCACCTGCCTTGGTCTCCCAAAGTGCTGGGATTGCAGGCCTGAGTCACCATGCCTGGTCCCAACTTTTTTGTAACATGCATTTCACTTGTAGTATACTTGCCCAATTCTTTACTTCCCCCAAAACTGAGAGCTTTTTGAGGACAGAGACCACTCTACTCCCTGTCAGCTGTTCTATTCCAAGCATGTAGCACAGTGCCTGGCAGGTGTCAGGTGCCCCTCGAACATCTACAAAGTGATGAATGTTTGGTATGGTGGCCTGAATTGAAGGTACAAAAAAATTCAGTGACACAGTCTTAGGGGAATGAACAGGAGGGAAAGGCTGTTATGAGACCATATTCCCAGGAGTGGAATAATGGTGAGGACTCAGTACAGTTCCACAGCACACAGACACAGGAACTCAAGTGCTTTCTACAGGGAGTCTCTTCACTTAGATTATTCCCTAATCTCAACTCATAGTAAGTAAAATTTCTACAGAGCAGGGAAGGTCTTAAATGAATTTAGATAATATATTTAAATATGTTACTCAAATATGTAAAATTTAATATCTAACCATTAACTTAGGGAATTGCTATTACTTGCTGAAGTCCAATTCAGATCAGAGTTAATTTCATTCTAATTTTCTTTTACATGGAAAATAAATTTTGCCTATCCACAGTTCTACCCAGAATAAAATCTGCACTGCAGTTTATGAGTCTTCCTCAGGATTTACTCCACATAAAATACAATAGAATTGTTATTTTTAAAATTTATATTTCTTCTCTGACTCATTTCCAAAGTCTTCAAAGCATCTCTTTTTGTTCTGGCACATTTTTCTCTTTATCTTATTTTTATTTTAAACTAATGGTAATGATACTTCATTGGCGTCACTATAGCAAAAAGATTAAGGGAAAGTTTTCTTCTAACTAAAATGCTTCTTTAACCCACTACAAAATTCTTAAAGCTAGATACTAGTATGTCCTGTAATTAAGAAATGAGCTTTCCAATATATTTTCATAGATTTAGATTCAATGCCAAGAAGCTACTGTTTAAATGTAACAGTGTCCAATAGTAAAAACTCATAAATCCTCAGAGACCACAATTTTAAATACATTTGTATTTCGGCAAGAAATAAAATTAAATGAAGATATCCTCCTATTCCTTTTATCTGTTACCCTCACTTCCACCCAAAGTAAGGCAGACACAGAAAGAGAACGTGAGTAAGTAGAAAAGAGGAGGGGTGGGGCACATTAATATATATATAAAAAAATTATCCTCGGTTTTGCTGTGAGAACTTTGATGTGGTTTTTCTGGCTAGGCCTGCTCCTCTGAAGTCCAAAGCAGTTACAATCCCATTCCCTAGGGTGCCTGCAGTTAACTGAAGAGTGAGAAAAAGAATGAATGACAAGGTCAGGGGCCCTGATTAAGATCCTTCTCAGCTGCCCTGAAGGATTAAGGATGACTGCAGAGTGCAGGACAAATCTTTCTGTTGATTCAAAAGAAACAGAAGTTCAGTAGATTCAAGCGGCTCTTAAATGTAATAGTTAACAGCACAGGCTTTGGAATGAGACCACTTATTTAGCTGTATGGACTTAGGTAGTTCATGTAATCTCTCTGAGCCTCATTCTCTTCAGCTGTAAAATACAGCTGATGAGTCTTTCTCTCATGGGACTGTGCATGTCAGTGTAAAAAGCACTGTGACACACAACACATTTTTGTTTTTTTAATCATACTGCCTTCAGCTAATCTTCGAAGAATCCTCTGGAAAGAGAACAGAGGAGGTCAAGGAACTCCCAAATTGTCTTAAATTGGGACACAATGAAACAGATCAACTGTAGTTATGAGAACCTTGAACTGGGGAAAGGAGATTTTACTTAGAATACATAAAATTGAGGTGAAGAAATTCGATTAACAGCAAAAAAATCTGGTAAATGGGAGGATTAATGAAATTCTGTTTTATCCTAATTAATGTCATGTATTTTTCTGAGAAAATCAAAGACAATAACCCCTACTGCCAAAAAAGATGAAATAGAGTATGGCTTCTGACAGCCTCGACTTCAGAAGTGTGGAGTTTAGAGGAAAGTTTTAAAATCACATTCACCATTTTGTTTATCTGATAAATTTTTATTGAGTACTGGGGATATAATAGTGAATCAAAAAGACATAGTCTTTGCTTCAAGACTCTTATACTCAAATGGGGGAAGAGAGTGATAAATATATAGTCATACAAATAAAAAAAATGTAAAGATATTGTAACCACTCTAAGATAAAAGTGTGGTGCATTAATAGGTATTCTGTTTAGATTGAGAAAGCCTCTCTGGGGAAAGGCAATTATATTCCTTCCTTCCTTCCTTCCTTAGTATGGGCTCTCCCAAGGCTAATCTTGTGATAAAAGCTTATGCATGAATAGTTTAGGAGCAAGTATGAGAGACGGAGAAAGAGAAAGAGAGCCAGCACAAGGTTACATGATCAAATTTGCCACTACTCCAAGAGACTGAAACTGCCTTTGCAAAAATGGTAACTGAGGAAATTATGACAGTGAAAAAGGTCAAACCGAACAACTCCATCCTGCTTCTAACCTTTAATCTGTCCTTGTTCACTCCTGGGTGTAGGCCAAACTAACCTAGGGAAGAAATTTCATGTATGGTTTGACTCCGAAACAAAATTGGTAATACCCTTTTTTCCTGAAAAAAAAAAAAAAAAACTCCTTGCTTGGGAACCAGTCTGCCTTTGCAGGACTAACAAATTAGCTACAAGATTAGAAATTGTGGTTTAGGGGTTATGCAGCTTCTGGCTGCAAGAGTCTGAACCTACCAAATTGCTCCTGTGGATAACATTACTCTTGTAAAACTTCAGATCAGTGCTTGAGATATTTTGCAGACCCTTCACTTGATTAATCAGCTGACACCACCCAGACCGGTAATCTGACTCAATCAGTTCTGTGATCCCGCCCAGGAACAGAAGACAGCAAGAAAACTTCACTTTCACCCCCTCTGACTCCATGTCCAACATGACCAATCATCACTCCTCGATTCCTGAGCCCCTACCCACCAACTTATCTTTAAAAACGCGATCCCCAAATGCTGGAGACTGATTTGAGTAATACTAAAACTCCAGTCTCCCACATAGCCAACTCTGCGTGAATTATTCTTTCTCCACTGCAATATCCCTGTCTTGACAAACTGGCTCTGTCTAGGCAGCAGGCAAGGTGAACCCACTGGGCAGCTGCAAGACAAGTGGCTGCTTAGGCCACAGTGCCAGCTGAGTAGTCTTATGAAATGCCTGTTTGCACCATCTTCTGAAAGAAGAACAGAGAAAGCATTTGTGTATGGTCTTCTGTCCTACATTGCTCAAAGGTTGTTCTGTGTATGCTAACTTCCCCAAATCCTGGGTTGTACATGCATAAGTGGCTAGTATTGAATGCCAATCAGGCATACACAGGTCTGCAGCAGAGAAGTCCCTGGGCAAGGCAAGAAGTATAGAGAATGGTTTCCAGTCAAGGCACTGCCATTTGCACACACATAAAGCTGTCCCCCGAACAGAAGCTGGAATTAGAAGAAAGGCCAAGAAAATCTGACGTGGACCACACAAGTGTTCTGATGTATCTCCTGTCTCTGAGACATCCTACATTCTAGTTCAGATTAGTCACTCAGTAAGTTTTTACCATGTCTCTTTATTATACTGGCCTCAGCTAATCTGAGGCCAAAACTTGCTAGTGCTTCACTGTTACCTACCTAAAAAAAGGGCCAAACTCTTCAATAAGTAGTCAAGGAATATCAACATTTAGAGAGTAGCTAGAATCACAGGCATCCTAAAGAAAATCATCACTAATATAGCTTGTGAAATATGTAAATGTATCCAACAGTAGGGAAACAGTTTGATAGATGATAATAAAATATAAAATAGCTATTAATAATGATAATTCAACAAAATCATAAATGTATAACTGCTCAGGATGTAATGGTAAGTACAAATGCAAAATTTCTATATTTTCATTCCTCTATTTCCCCCCCTTTTCTTATTCCTTGTATATGTGTCAGGGAAAGAGGCCGTTGGTAAAACGGAATAAAGAGACAAAGATGCTTATGTTGTTCTCGTTGCTTAGATGCAATTTCTCAAATTTTGTACTACAAGTTGGTTTTATTTTGTAATTTAAAAATACTAACTTAAAATCATAATTACAAAAATGTAAAATGTATTTCCATAGAATGAGAAGCCAGCTCTGAGTTTATATGAGATGCAAATTTGGGAGTCAGAAATATCACCGCTCTAAGTTTATTCTTGACCATTCTTTGTAAAATCATATAAGTTTGTCTGCGCTCCGGCATTGTCTCCTTATCTTAATGCATAGGGAGCCAAACCCACTGAAGCAATAATCAGATGCCAACAACTAAATTTCAGAGGGAAATATCTCAGGGACCACAGTAGAAATGTTCAGTGCCAGCCTATTATTTGAGGCTATCACGTGTTTCACTTACATAAGCTCAATAAATACTATGCTGATGTTTGGTGAGATTTAGAAGCTTTTTTCCTCCTATTGCTGTCAACATATTTCCTGCACATTAATAAGCATGACCACATTTTATATGAAATATAATATGACCCTTTTTTAAACAAATTACAAAGCCACAAATTAGCTATTTGCTGAAGAATAGAGAAACTTAGAATTCTCCTGTCTTTGCCTTTGCATCAAGCGCAAAAGAGATGAAGCTGATTGTTTAACATGTCCCTTCCAGTACAGAAGTTCTTGTTAGTCAATAACTATTTGCTGTCATTTTTTTTCTATGCTTCTGCAAATTCTAAACCTTTTCATTCCATCCATTACTATTAGTTGATAAGATTAATTTGGTAGTATTTGGGCAGTCTGAGCCTTACACTCAATTTTGAATATTTTGAATATATAATACTGTTCTATGATTACCTTCTAAAATCCTCCGAGGATTGGACAGTGGACTGGGACATTCCCATAGTCTATTTTCCCCTTTTAACAATGAAAGTCAAAATCCTCATTTTTTTCTTTCTAGAATTTTGTCCATTTCAAATAGAATTATACTTTTTCTTCTCTACATAAATCTAGAAATATTGCAATGGTTGCCAGGAGAAATAAATTACAGTGTTAAGCTGCAAATCTGTAGGTTTAAAGGTTCACATTCCTTCAACATTATTTTAAAGAGAAAATACTATATTTCAGCCAGCAGAGAAGACAGGTTCTTGGTTTTATTCTCTAGTATTAAGCTCAGTTCTTTGTTTTCTAATGCCTAAAGGAATATTACGATTCTTTCCAGAAAAGAGACATAATTTTAAATCCTTGTGCTTTGGCTGAATGAATAGTGAGGTGATTGAACCCGGTGGAAGGAGAGGCAATAGGGGAGTGGGAGGGTGCCATTCCTTTGCCAGTATAGTTTCTACGCTCTTCATTCCTTCCTTCCTTCCTTCCTTCCCTCCTTTTTTTCTTTCTTTTTCTTTTTCTTTCTTTCTTTCTCTCTTTCTCGCTCTCTCTCCTCTCCTCTCTCTCTCTCCCCCTCCCTTCCTCCCTCCTTTCAATGCATAGCCAATCTGCATACAATTTAGATAAAGACATTTAACTAAATATCCAAAACCTAAATTTTCTTTATAGATCTAGAACTTTTCAATGATGTTGCCATTGTAACATGCAATTTGGGAAGGCAATATTATTGGGTAAGGTTTTATGTTGTTTCAGGAGAGAAATCACTACTCTTTAAAAGTGCAATGACCAATGTTAAAAGACATTCTCAAGTACACACAAACAACCCTCATCAGTATGAACTATGTGGGTGCAAGAATCAGGTTTGCAATATGCAATATTTTGCTCAAAGGACCTCCACCTAACATATATATGACTTGATGAGTATTTTATAGTCAGCAACACATTAAACATATTTGTAAGGAGATTATTCTGTGCAAATGGTTGCCAGAATTCAGAATTTCCAACTTCATTCAAAATGCAAGTGTTTGAACCAAGCCAACAGCATCAGAGGGTATCGGTGTTAGTACAAAATGTGTCTAAAAAGAAGCTACAGACTGACCAACTTGCAATCTAATCATTGATATGAAGACTAGGAAGTTAAGACTATTTATGAAAAATAACTTGAAGTTGTAGATCATGGGATGTAGGCTTGATCTGAGGGTACCAAGAGAGATAGATGGTGTAGATAAGAATTGGCAAGAGATAATGGTTAATAAGTGGAATAAAGGTGTTCAGATTTTTGAGATGGAATACAAACGCTATGCAGCAATTAGGTAACGACATTGGGATATTTTTCATGAAACACTGTTAAGTTTTAAAGTGGGATATAACATAGTACATGGAACAGGATCTTGATAAATCCAAACAAAAATAAAACAAACAAATGTTAATGGTGATCACTTTTGGGAGGTTAGGTTACGGGTACAGTAATAATAGCTCACCTTTACATCTGACATGTCTGGAAGAGCACAGAAAAACCATTTAGTAGGTACTCACTTTCATTTTCCATCCAGTTTCTACAATGACACACAATGCCTTTGCAATCAGACAAAAAGAAGGTTATTTTAAAACATACTTGCTTTTGAAATGAGATAATTACAAGGAATGATAAAGAAGAGATGACATAACTATCCACAGCTGCTAGATAACTTCCCCCAGTCAGATGTACATCTAGATAAAAGATAAAGTATAAGGGAGAAATCAAGAAAATTTTCTCAATCCACCCTGTAGTTTTTTTTTATCTTGAAGACATTATAGGCAAGTCTCCTTCAGATCAGCAGCAGAGAGCAACGGGAGGCATACTATGGATAACACTATTGGTGAGCCTAGTAAATTATTTTCCTAATTGTGACCTTAAGCCAGAAAGTCAATTATTTTGAATTTACAGAATACACAATGGCGTCATAGGTGACCCTACTGCTCAAGCAAACTTTTTAAGTGGGCAATGAGCCCAAATTGCTGTTCGAATATTCCACTGGACTCTTGCCCTCTGTAGCTGTGCTCCATGGGTTGAAAACTCTCAGGGGTCTTGATCTCAGTTTTGTAATGATTTATAACTAAAGTAATTTGCAGGAGCTACAAATATTCTAGAAGAGGAGACTAGCCTGGTGGCCTTCATCATCCCAACCAGATAGTAGGCTATTCACCTCAACTGGTAATGGGTAGTCAAGCACAGCTATAACATCTCTATGTGGGATCAATAAATACTCCTCATAGTCTTTTGTAGATTATTTGAGCCCTGGACAACCTTGCCAGAATAGCTGGGTCTCTTTTCTGCATGTTCTGTCTCTAGGCCCTAGTTTTGGGTAGGGACATTGCACCTTGTTTGATGCCCATAGTTTCCATTGACAACTTTGCCTCTTCCTCAGCTTGCCACATCGAGTGACACTTTAACCTCTAAGACAACCAGCCTTTAGCCTAGGAGTCCATCCTCTGCCTGGACAGTCTAGCCAAGCTCTCAGCTGATCTCTATTGACCTTCTCATCTCTTAGGGGTTCATGTCTGAATAATTTCCTATACTTTTTCTCTTGTCTAAACTTTTCTGGTGTTTGACCCAAACCCTGAAGCACCTTCCTTTTCTCTGTAGATAACTCTCAGCTAACCAATTAACTATGCAGACAATATGAAATAGTGCTCTGTTTTTTACAGAGTGATCCATACTGCCAGAATCAGAAATGCCCAGAGGCTTGTTACTCAAAATCTGGCCAGAAACACTGGCATCATCTGGGAGCTTGTTACATATGCTGACTCTCAGGTTCCACTCTAGACTCCCTGAATCAACATCTCTAGAGGTGATGGATGGGAATCTCGGTTTTAATAAGCCTTCCTGTTGATTCTTATGTTAAAGTTCAAGAAACATTGTCTATTATGCTTGCTAAAAATGTAGATTCTCTGGTCCTGTCTTAAACAAAAATCTGCATAAATAACAAGTATTCCAGGTAATGCCTTCCCATATCAGATTTAGAGGGCTTGGGCTCAAATGCAGCTCTGCCTCAAGCCATCTGTGCAATCTTGGACAAAGCTATTTAATTTCTCTGTGCTTTGCTTTTTTTCATTTTTCAAATTAAAAATTTTTCATCCTAGGTTTATTGAGAGGATTAAATTAAATAATGCCTGTAAAGTGCTTAACATAATTCCTAGTACAAAGGAAGCACTAATAAATGTTTGTCTTTGTATTGTATTGATGTTTATCAACTGTAATGTGTTAATGTGCTAGCCTTTTTCCATATACAGGAAACATACGTGCACTTTTAGTGAGAGTTTCTGATGACAATACCTTAGATCAAAGAAATAACCCAAGGGGGAGGGAGGACTTGGGAGTTATTTATTGCTTAAAAGGTACAGAGCTTCAGTTTAGGAAGATGTAAAAGTTCTTAAAGTGTATAGTGATGATGGTTGTACAACTATGTGAACATACTTAATATACCTAAAAATGATAAAGTGATACATTTTATGTATATTTTACCTCAATAAAAATAAATAAATACGTACACCAAAAAGAATGGTTAAAATGGTAAATTTTATGTGAGGTACATTTTACTATATTCTAAAAAACATTTTTTAAGGAATAACTCTTAGGACTGTCATTGAAGAAAGCATGTTAAAATTGATAGAAATTATTAGGATACAACAGAAAGACAGAAAAACTATTGGTATTGTTGAATCTTTGTGTTGCAGTAAATTTCTTCTGGATTTGAAGAAAAATAGAAAGTTGGCAACTAAGTTAGTATTTCCTGTGCAATACAGGGCCAAATCTCATTTTCTGACTGGAATACTAGCTAAGGAATTGTAGGATTCCCAGAGAGATGATAATCTAAAAGTAAACATTTAGGATATTCTATTGAAGTGGAACCTGTGGTTGACTATTCACTTAAAAGGCGTTACCATAGAGTGGGAGGAGCTCTCATGGAATTCTTATGCTGGGCAAGACCCATTACAACATTATCTTATTTGATTTTCATAGTCCTTTTTTAAGGGTAAGTATCAGACCTATTTTATAGATGAAACAATCTGAGAAAGACTAGGTGATATTCCTAGAGGCCATACAGATAACAATCTTAAAAAGCAAAGTCAGGCTTTGGAGGAGATCCATTTGATATCCATACTTTTTCTCCTTTGCATTCATCAGGGCTTCCCAAATGGAAACACAAAACTCTCATAAGAATCCCTGCAACTCATGGCCTCAGGATGTAATCTGTCAGCCATCTCTGTGGTGCCTCTGTCTGATTCTAAATCTCCCTCTCTGTCTCTCCTTGTAGAAGCCATTCAACAAACTGGGTAGCTGAACCGTTAGTAAGGTAGGCATATGTCCCCAACTAGGCCAGTTTGGTCTTCCATGATTTGGACACAGTTATTCCTCCAGACAGTCATGAACCAAAGCCAAGCCAACTAAAGTGGTAAAATGTAGTTTCTAAGAGAGTGAGATCTAAAACAACAACAACAACAACAACAAAAAAAAACTCAACCTGCCTTTGAATGCAAATTTTGTCACTTTTATTTAGTGTTGGTATGATCTTAGACAGAGTAATGTCTCTGAGCCTCAATTTCCTAAAAAAAGAAAACAAAAAGATAATAATAGTAGCTATCTCATAGGATTATTGTACGGATTCACACACACACACACACAAACAAACACACACACAGACAAGAAGGCAGTGTTACCTTATTCCTCAGTTGAGAACTTGTGCATGAGGTGAATTAAATCTTTTGCTGTTCTGTTGTGTGTGTCCATGTATGACCACAAAAGTTCAGTAAAGTTTCAAATACAAAATTCATGAATACTGAGGATTGACTATGTTTATATATACATATCATTTTATTTCTATTATGACATGCCTATTATGTAAATATCCATGTTAAATATATAGAGAGATTGCTTAACAATCACCTTGCACACATTGTATATTCAGTAAATGTTAACCTCTGTTTTTTGAATCATTATTCATTATTACCACTCTGAGGGATTTAAAAAAAACAAAACAGGCCAGGCTCAATGGCTCATGAGTGGTTCATGTAATCCCAGCACTTTGGGAGGCTGAGGCAGGCAGACCACCTGAGTTCGAGAGTTTGAGACCAGCCTGACCAACACGAAGGAAACCCCTTCTCCACTAAAAACACAAAATTAGCCAGGACTCATTGTGGGCACTTGTAATCCTACCTACTCGGGAGGCTGAGGCAGGAGAATCACTTGAACCCAGGAGGCAGAGGTTGCAGTGAGCTGAGATCGCACCATTGCACTCCAACCTGGACAACAAGAGTGAAATTCTGTCTGAAAAAAAAGAAAAGAAAAGAAAAAGAAAAAAATAAAAACTAAACTAAAGCTGCCAGTGGTAATTATTTTGCTCTCTGTTAAAAAAAACTACAAGTATGTGAGCCCCAATCTGCTGGCAGCCAGATCTCCTACTTCATGGAAAAGCTGATTTGAGAGAATAATACCAAGGTCAGAGAGAAGATAGAAGAGCAATGAACAGAAAGTGGTGACTCTAAAGGCACACGTCCATGTCCATGTACCTGTTTAATTCTGAGGGCAAAGCAAGAAAACTGAGAGAAACCCTAAAGGTCATGGGAGCCTTATGCTGAGTTTGAAGAAGTGACAATATGAACCTGGGGAAGATTCAGGAGAGCTAAACAGAACCATATTGTGATAACAGATTTGCAAAGCCTACTGAGGAATAAGGGTAGAGGAGAATTTTTGAAAACTCACAGCTATTTTGAACCTTACATATAATCAAGGACTATTTATCTATGACTGAGAGATGAACAAGAGAAATGAGAAAGATTTGCACTGATTTTGGGGTGCATAGGTCTTGTTAAAGTCTGATGGACAAATATGAGAAAGGAGATATTCCTCCTAGGTAGTCAGAACACAAACCATGAATTAAAAAAAAAAGAATGACCCCACCCACAATTAATTTGATGCCTCTAAAAAGCTGAATTTAACTAAAGCAACAGCAAATCTCAGAGCCAGCTCACCTATAGACTACAACTAAATTGCTCCAATACACCATCCCACCACTTACACACTAACAGTTTGATAAAAGAAGAGCAATGTCATTTCCTGAGTATACTACTTACTTCAGTCTCTGCTATTCTTTTATATGTAATATTTGGCATTCAATTAAAAATCATGAAACATTCAAAGATGCAAGAGAATCTGACCTAATTGTTAAGGGAGGAAATAGTTAATAGAGACAGACATAAAGATGACTCAGATGTTAGAATTTTGAGACTTTCAAATAACTGTGATAAATATGTTAGCAAATCCAGTGGAAAAAATACACAGAAAGGATAAACAGATGAGAAATCTCACCAAAGATAAAAAGTATAGTAAAAAATGCCAAGTGGAAATACTGAAAATATTTTTTAAATGATACCAGAGGGGAAAAGATTATAGAACTGGAATAAGTGAAAAGAAATTACTGGCTCGGTGCAGTTGCTCACACTTGTAATCTCAATGCTTTGGGAGGCAGAGATGGGAGAATTGCTTGAACCTGGGAGTTTGAGTCAGCCTGAGCAATACATGATACCCCGGTTCTATTAGAAAAAAAAAAAAGAAAGAAATTGGCAAGGCATGGTGGTGTGAACATATAGTCCCAGCTACGTCAGAGGCCAAGGTGGAAGGATTGCTTGAGCCCAGTAAATTGAAGCTGTAGTAAGCCATAACTGCACCACTGCACTCCAGCCGGGGTGACAGAGAAAGACTCTGTCTCAAATATATGTATATACATATATATAATTAAAACTTAATGAATAGAACACCCAAGATGTGAGAAAAAAGTCAAATTGTAAAATATACTTAAAACTGGAATCCCAGAATATATAAAGAAAGAGAGAGGAAAAAGGAAACAGAGATAATGGGGAAAAGGAAATAAATAGAGATAATGGCCAACAATTTTCTAAAATTTGTAAGAGATGTTAGTTTTTTGTTGCTGCTATTGAAAATTATGACAAATTTAGTGACTAAAACAACATAACTTATCTGATAATCATGGAGGTCAAGGCAAAACAGGCCTCACTGGGCTTAAATCAAGGTGTTACCGAGGTAGTGTTATTTTCATCAGGCCATAAAAAAGAATTTATTTTCTTGCCTTGTCAGGTTCTAGATAATGTTCCCATTCTTTGGCTTATTTCCTTCTTCCATCTTCAAAGCCAGCAATGACTGAATCTCTCTCATATCTTATCACAATAACACTGACTCTTCTGCTACCCTGTTAAACATTTAGATTTATTAACATACTATAATTATTTGTAAATCTTTGTCATTTGACATCTTTGTCATCTGAGTCAATTTCTGTCTGTTTCACATCTGAGTCATTTCTATGTCTGTTTCTATTGATTATTTTCTGTTGTGATTACATTGGGTTCACCCAGTTGATCCCAAATCATCTCCTTATTTTAAAATCTGCTAATTAATAACTTTAATTTTACCTGCAACCTTAGTTGTCCTTTGCCATATTATCTAACCTATATACAGAGATTAGGGCATAGAGATCTCTTTGTGGAAGGGGACAATATTCTGCCTAACACAGATGGGTGTTCATAAATTCACAAATCTCAAAAAATCCCAAACAGGAAAAACACAAAGAAAACCATATCTAAGCAGATAATTATAAAAACACTGGAATACTAAGATTTTTAAAAATTCTTTAAAGCAGCCAGAAGGGGAAAAATACCTTATCTGTATGGAAAAAAGAAGAATGGCAGCATACTTTTAATGAGTAAAGTAATACAGGCTAAAAGACAATGTAAACATATATTTAGAGTGCTGAAAGAAAAACAGTCAAACTAGAATTTTATATTCAGTAAAAATATCATTCAAAAATAAAGATAACTTTTTTTTCAGAAAAAGCAACTTAAGAAGATATCTTCAATAGGCTTGCACTACATAAAGTGTTTTTAAAAACTTTCTTATGCTGAAGGAAAATAATCACATAGAAAACTAGTGATGCAGAAAGAAATAAAAATTCTATAAAGCGTGAATATTTCAATAAATATAAATGTATTTTAAAACTTATTCTTAATGTACAATATAACTTTTAAGCCTATTTAAAAGGCTATTGACTCTTTAAGGGGAAATAGTTTAACAGTGTAACGTACGGTTTAGAGTGTGTGTAAAATTTAACTATATAACAAAAAGATCATATGAATCAGCAGGGCAGTAATTAGATAATACATTTTAACATTATATTGATTGTAAAGAAGTAGAATATTTTATGAAAGTAGATGAGGAGAAATTAAATATGCTTATTGTAATTTTTAGAGTTACTACAAAAAACAACTAACAGAAGAGGGTATAATTAAAAAGTCAAAAGAAAAGATAAAAATGAATATTTTTAAATACTCAATTTATGCAAAAAGCAGGCATAAAAGAGAAAACAGACAAACAAAAAGTAGGTAGGACTTATAGAATCCACATACAAATAATGTCATGAAAGTAATAAAGACTCAAATTATAAGTCAGAGATTGCCGGACAATATAAAACCACAAGACACAACTCATGATGCTCATAGGAATGTATAAGAATACAGAATGTTTGAGAGTAAAAGAAGATAAATGGTATAACATAAAAACATTAAGCATAAGAAAACTGATATGGTTTTATTAACATTAGAAGTAGACTTCAAGATGAAGTTCATTATCAGAGATGAAGAAAGGGCATTTCAATAATGATAAATGGGTCAATTAGACAAGAATACAAACCAATCAAGTACATATAATATGGTTTTGATCCATGTCCCCACCCAAATCTCAAATCAAATTGCAATCCCCAGTGTTGGAGGTGGGGCCCGGTGGGAGGTGACTGGATCACAGTGGGGATTTCTCACACATGCTTTAGCACCATCCTCTTGGTGCTGTGTCATAATAGTGAGTTCTCATGACATCTGCTTGTTTAAAAGTGTGCAGCACATCCCCTCTTACTCTCTCTTTGTCCTGCTCCTGCCGTGTAAGGCACATTTTCCTTCTTTGCCTTCCACCACAATTAGAAGCTTCCTGAAGCCTCCTCAGAATCAGATGCTGGTATGCTTTCTGTACAGCCTGCAGAATCATGAGGCAATTAGACAGTTTTTCTTTGTAAATTACCCAGTCTCAGGTAGTTCTTTATAGCAACGTGAGAACAGACTAACACAGAAAATTGGCACAGGGGTGTGGGGCATTGCTATAAAGATACCTGAAAATGTGAAAGCAACTTTGAAACTGGGTAACAGGCAGAGGTTTGAAGAGTTTGGTGGGTTCAGAAGAAGAAAGGAAGACGAGAGAAAATTTGGAACATCTTAGAGACTGGCTAAATGGTTGTGACCAAAATGTTGACAGTGATATAGACAGTTAAGTCCAGGCAGAGGAGGTCTCACATGGAAATGAGAAACTTGTTGGGAACAGGAGCAAAGTTCACTTTTGTTATGCCTTAGCAAAGAACTTGGTTGCATTTTGCCCCTGCCCAAGTGATAAGTGGAGCTTTGACCTCAAAAGTCAGAATTTAAGGTATCTGTAGAAGACATTTCTAAGCAGTAAAGCATTCACCTGGCTGCTTTTTTTTTTGAGACAGAGTCTCACTCTGTCACCAGGCGCCAGGGTAGAGTGCAGTGGCACAATCTTGGCTCACTGCAAACTCCACTTCCTTGGTTCAAGCAATTCTCCTGCTTCAGCCTCCCAAGTAGCTGGGACTACAGATGCACACCACCATGTCCAGCTAATTTTTGTATTTTTAGTAGAGGCGGGGTTTCACCATGTTGGCCAGGATGGTCTCGATCTCTTGACCTCGTGATCCGCCAGCCTCGGCCTCCCAAAGTGCTGGGATTACAGGCTTGAGCCACTGTGCCCGGCCTCACCTGGCTGCTTTTAACAGTGTTTGCTCATATGCAAGAGCAAAGAAAATACCTGAAGTTGAAACTTATATTTAAAAGGGATGGAAAGTATAAAATACTGGAAAATTTGCAGTCTGGCTGTGTGGTAGAAAAGGTCATTTTCAGGGGAGGAATTCAAGTAGGCTGTAGAAAATAGCATAGGTAAAAAGGAGGCAAGAGCTAAGAGCCAACACAATGGAAAAAAGACTTTGAAGACAATACAGAGACCTTCTGGGCAGCCCCTCCTACCACAGGCCCAGCGCAATAAGAGGATTGAATGGTTTCCTGGACCTGCCACCCTTTGCAGTCTCAGGACATTCCTCCTGGCATGGCAGTCACTCCAGCTCCAGTCAAGGCTCAAAGGGGTCCAGGTGCCTCTCAGGCCACTGCTTCAGAAAGTGCAAGACATAAACCTTGGCAGTTTCCACATTATTAAGCTTGTGGGTACGCAGAATACAAGAGATGAGGTTTGGGAGCCTCCACCTAGATTTTAGAGTATGTATGAAAAATCCTGGGTGCCTAGGCAGAAGCCTGCTGCAGGAGCAGAGCCCTCATGGAGAACCTCTACTAGGGCTGTGAAGAGGGGAAATATGGGGTTGAAGCCTCCACGCATAGTCCCCACTGGGGCACTGCCTGGTGGACCTATGAGAAGAGGGCACGGTCCTGCAGACCACAAAATGGTAGATTCACTGACAGTTTGCACCCTTGTGCCTGGAAAAGCCACAGACACTTTAGATCTGCCCTTAAAATTCGCAATGGGGGCTGAATCCTACAAAGACACAGGGGTGGAGCTGCACAAGGCTTTGAGAACCCACCCTTTGTACCAACATTCCCTAGATGTGGGACATGGTATCAAAGGAGATTATTTTGGCTCTCTAAGATTTAATGACTGCCCTGCATTTGGTTAAGTCTAAGTCAGCTTTCGACTTGCATGGAGCCTGTAGCCCCTTTCTTTTGGCCAAGTTTTTCACTTTTGGAATGAGAGTATTTACCCAGTGCCTATTCCTCCATTGTATCTTGTGAGTAACTAACTTGATTTTACTTTCACAGTTTTATAGGCAGAAGGGACTAGCCTTGTCTCAGATGAGACTCTGGATTTTGGACTTTCAAGTTAATGCTGGAATTAGTTAGGAATTTGGAAGATTATGGGGAGGCATGATTGCATTTTGTAATGTGAGAAAAACATGAGATTTGGGAGGGGCAAGGAGTAGAATGATACGGTTTGGATATGTGTCACTACTCAAATCTCATGTTGAATTTTAATTCCCTATGTTGGATGTGAGGTCTGGTAGGAAATAATTGAATCATAGGAGGGATTTCTCATGAATGGTTTTAGCACTATGCCCTTAGTACTGTTCTTATGACAGTGAATTCTTGTGAGATCTGGTTGTTAAAACTGTGAAACACCTCCCCTCTCACTCTCCTTCTTGCTCCTGTTCCTGCTCCTGCTCTTACCGTGTAAGATGCTCACTACCCCTTTGTCTTCCACCATGATTAGAAATTTCCTGACACCTTCCCATAAGCAGTTGTGGCCTTGCTTCCTGTACAGCCTGCAGAAGCATGAGCCAATTAAAGCTCTTTTCTTTATAAACAACCCAGTCTCAGGGATTTCTTTAAAGCAATATGCGAAAGGATCAATGCAGCATATTTGCCCAGTAAAAAAGGGACATGT
The DNA here is from genome assembly GCA_004027715.1 of Plecturocebus donacophilus. Lineage (NCBI taxonomy): Eukaryota > Metazoa > Chordata > Mammalia > Primates > Pitheciidae > Plecturocebus > Plecturocebus donacophilus. The sequence continues at coordinate 21,838 of PVKP010019419.1, read as the reverse complement.
ACACCATGGAATACTATGCAGCCATAAAAAACAATGAGTTTGTGTCCTTTGTAGGGACATGGATGAACCTGGAAACCATCATTCTCAGCAAACTGACAAGAACAGAAAATCAAACACCGCATGCTCTTACTCATAGGTGGGTGTTGAACAATGAGAACACATGGACACAGGGAGGGGAGCCTCACACACCAGGATCTGTTGAGGGGGTGGGGGGCACAGGAGGGATAGTAGGAGGGAGGGTGGGAGAGGGATAACATGGGGAGAAATGTCAAGTATAGGTGATGAGGGGGATGGTGGCAACAAACCACCTTGCCATGAATGTACCTATGCAACAATCTTGCAAGATATACACATGTACCCCAGAATCTAAAGTAAAATAAAGAAAAAAAAGGCTTCCAAACACATGAAGCAGAAATCAAGAAAACTAAAGAGACAGAGAAAAAAAAGTCTACAAAGTTGAAGACTTCAACTCCTTTCACAGGGACATCATAAACAGGGGAAAATGAGTAAATACATCAGAAGACTTAAACAGCACTGTCAATTGATTTATATAATTAAAATTTATAAAATAAGAAACAATAACAGCCAAATAGAAATTTTCAGATACATATGGAACTTTTTTTTTGTTTTGAGTATTTTCTAATCAAATGTTTACGTTTAATGTTTGTGGATACATAGTAGGTGTGTGTATTTATTAGCTACATAAGATGTTTTTATACAGGAATGCAATGTGTAATAATCACATCAGAGAACTGGGAAAGAAAAAATGGTGGATAGAAGACAGGACTAACTTGCAGTTCCCACTTGGATTTACAAATCAGCATGTGGAACTCACATCATGGACTTTTGCTCAAAGAACTACTGCAGGAACATACCAAGAAAGCCAAGAGAATCTAAGGACTCTGAAGGAGGTGGGTTGCTGCTGCAGGCTCCATGGGACAGCTGAGGAACTGTAAGTCAGCTTGCTTTCTCAATTTACAGCTTATAGCCTGGGGCAAGTTCTCAGCCCTACTCCGCTGCCTGGAAATAAATTCACTGCTGTTGTGGGGGCATGGTGGGAGTGAGACTGGTTTTTTGGACTGTGGGCTGCGTAGTACCTGGGTGAGACCTGTGGCTGCCAGCTTTCTCCTGCTTCCCTGGGGACCTGTATGAAGCAGCAAAGGCAGCCATGATCCCCCTGGGAACATAACATAATTGGCCTGGGAACCACACTCCCATCCCCTACAGCAGCTGCTGCCGGTAGAGAAAGACTATCAGGTAGAGGCAGGATTAGGCTCAGACACACCTAATCCTGCCCCTACCTGATGGTCTTTCTCTACCCACCCTAGTAGCCAAAGACAAAAGACATAATCTCTTGGGAGCTCTATGCTCTACCCACAGCCCGACTCGAGGGCAAGCTTGTATCCTCCCTATACTACTGCAGCTAATGTGCTCTTGAAAGAGACACCTTCTGGCTGGAAGCCAACCAACACAAAACCAGTGCACAACAAAAATACAACCAAGGACCCTCACAGAGTCCACTTCATTCCCCAGCTACTTCCACTGAAGGAAGTGCTGGTATCCACAGTAGAGACCTGAAGACAGATCACATCACAGGACTCTCTGCAGTCACATCACAGGACACTCCTCAGTACGAGCCCAGAGCCTAGTAGCTCTGCTGGGTAGCTGCATCCAGAGGAAAAATAACAATTACTGAAGTTCAGTTCTCAGGAAGCCCCATCCTTAGGGGAAGAGGAAGAGAACCAAATTAAGGGAGTACCCTGTGGGACAAAAGAATCTGAACAGAAGCCCTTGAGCCCTAGATCTTCCCTGTGACATAGTCTACCCAAATGAGAAGGAACCAGACAATTCTGGTACTATGACAAGGGTTTTTAACATCCCCAAAAGATCACACTAACTCACCAGCAATGGATCCAAACCAAAACAAAATCTCTGAATTGCCAGAAAAAGAATTCAGAGGTTGATTATTAAGCTAATCAAGAAAGCATTATAGAAAGGTAAAGTTCAACTTTTTAAGTTTTTTTTATAAAAAATATAAAAAATTATTTTTTAAATAAATTTTTAAAAAGTGATACAGAATATGAATGGAAAAATCTCCAGTGAAGTAGATAGCATAGATAAGAAAACAATCACTACATCCTGAATAAAGGACACACTTAGAGAAATGCAAAATGCACTGAAAAGTCTCAGCAATAGAATCAAACAAGTAGAAGAAAGAACTTTAGAGCTCAAAGACAAGGCTTTGGAATTAACCCAATCCAATGAAGACATATAAATAAAAATAATTTGAGAAAATGAAAAAGCCTCTAAGAAATTTGGGATTGTGTTAAATTAACAAACCTAAGAATAACTGGTATTCCAAAAAAAGAAGAGAAATATAAGTTTGGAAAACATATTTGAGGGAATAATTGAGGAAAACTTCCCCAGCCTTTCTAGAGAACTAGACATCCAAATAAAAGAAGCTCAAAGAACAAAAAGATCATCACCTCAGCACGTAGTCACGAGGTTATCTAAAGACAAGATGAAGAAAAAAATCTTTAGGAGCTGTGAGGCAAAAGCATCAGGTAACCTATAAAAGAAAACCTATCAGTTTAATAGTAGATTTCTCAGTAGAAACTCCACACGCTAGAAGGGATTGGGGTTCTATCTTTTGCCTCCTTAAACAAAAACAACTATTAGCCAAGAATTTAGTGTTCACTGAAACTAAGCTTTATAAATGAAGGAAAGATACAGCCTTTTCCAGACAGACAAATGCTAAGAGAATTTACAACCACTATGCCAACATTACAAGAACTGCTAAAAGAAGCTTAAATCTTGAAACAAATTCCAAATTACACCAAAATAAAATCTCTTTAAAGCATATATCTCCCAGGACCTATGAAACAATAACACAATGAAAAGAAAAAAAAAACAACTAAGTATTGAGGCAACAAATAACAAATAAAATAGTTTCTCACATCTCAATACTAACATTGAATATAAATGGCATGAATCCTCACTTAAAAGATACAGAATGGCATAATGGATAAAAACCACCAACCAGGTGTCTGCTGGCTTCAAGGGACTCACCTGACATATAGGGACTCACATAAACTTAAGGGTAAGGGGTGGAAAAAGATATTACATGCTAATGGAAACTAAAACAGAGCAGTAATAGCTACTTTTATATCAGAAAAAAACTTTAAAGCAACAGCAGTTTAAAAAGACAAAGAGAGACAATATGTAATAAAAAAAGACTCATAAAACAGGAAAATATCACAATCCTAAATATATATACATCTAACACTCAATCTCCCAAATTTATAAAACAATTACTACCAGACCTAGGAAATGAGATATACAGCAACACAGTTAACAGTGGGGGACTTAAACACTCCACCAACAGAACTAGATAGAGCATCAAGACAGAAAGTCAACGTGGTATAAGAGAAGTTTAATACCATACACTAGAACAAATGGACTTAACAGATATTTACAGAACATTCTACCCAACAACTGTGAAATATACATTATTTTCATCAGCACATGGTACAGGCTCCAAGATAGACCATATGATAGGTCATGAAACAAGTCTCAACAAATTTAAGAAAACTGAAATTATATCAAACACTCTCTTGACCACAGTGGAATAAAATTGGAAATCAACTCTAAAATGAACCTTCAAAACCATGCAAATGCGTGCAAATTAAATAACCTGCCCCTGAATAATCACTAGGTCAACAATGAAATCAAGATGGAAATTTAACAATTCTTGGAACTGAATAATAATGACACAATCTATCAAAACCTCTTGGATACAGCAAAAGTGGTGCTAAGAGGAAAGTTCATAGCATTAAGTGCCTACATCCAAAACTCTGAAAGAGCACAAATAGACAATCTAAGGTCACATCTCAAGGAACTAGAAAAACAAGAACACACCAAACCCAAACCCTGCAAAAGAAAAGAAATAACAAAGATCAGAGGAGAACTAAACAAAATTAAAACAAAAAAATTACAGAGCATAGCTAAATTAAATTGCAACAAAAAAACACAAAAGATAAATGAAACAAAAAGCTGGTTATTTGAAAAGATAAACAAAATTTATAGACCATTAGCAAAATTAACCAAGAAAAGAAGAAAGAGGATCCAAAGAAGCTCAATTAGAAATGTAATGAAAGATATTACCATCAAGACCACAGAGATACAAAAGATTATTCAAGATTATTCAAGATTCAAGGCTACTATGAACACCTTTACATGCATAAACTAGAAAACCTAGAGCAGATAGATTAATTCCTGGAAATATACAACCCACCTAGATTAAACCTGGAAGAAATATAGACTCTGAACAGACCAACAACAGGCAGCAAGATAGAAAAGGTAATTAAAAAGGTACAACAACAAAAGTCTGGTAGTATGGGATGGAGACTTTATTTCTGGAGCAGCAAACAATCTACCTTAGAACTGTACTACATTCATTTACTAGTTTGACATATTGAGAACACACACTCTTCACTTCTGGGCACAGAAACATAACTCTGATAATTAAACTTGAATATACTGAGAAGATTAACATTTCAATACTTAGCTGAAAGACAAGATGGAAGTCATGGGACTTGATCAGGCAAGGAAGCCAGTCTCCAAGATTTGTATAAATTAAACTGAAGGTAAATCCAGCAAATATTACTATATGATAAGTACTGTGGTAATGCATCAGGCTGCAAAAATTAAGCAGAATCATCTTGGTCTTGGAGCACTCAATCTTGTAAGGAACACAAATAAAATATTGTAAAATGGTGTGGTGCATACAAACACTTATTAACATAGGTGTTTGCCCAACATACAGAACTGCAGAAGTAAACTTGGTGGTGGTAAATATCATGGGCTCTAGATAGATTGGTGAACTTCAAATTCCCATTATACTCTATGAAACAGTGGGACCTTAAATATGTAACTTCAGTTTGGAAGTCTTAGTTTCCCATCTATCAAAAGGGTTATTGAGAAAATTATATATATATATATATATATATATATACACACACACACATATATATGTTTTAGTTACTAGTTCAAATGTGCTTACTATACATTTAATAATGTTAGTAATCTATAATTTTAGATCATAGATGATAGAAATTTTTCTAATAAAATCTTATATTTCATCATAATATAGACATATATTTTAATATTTCATGAATTTTTCCCTTATTCTTTATGGGCTAAGAATCTGTGACAACTTCACAAACAAAAAGCCTCTCAGTAGGGATCTGAGCCTGGGGGAACTGGCGCCTTCTGGAGAGATTGAACAGGCCCATGGTGCGTAGGTACAGAGTGCATGGGACAAATACAGAGTAGCAGCAGGTGGGGCCAGAGAGGCAAACCAAAATTAGCTCATCAGATAGCAGACCATCTTGTTTTCGATGCTGGAAAACGTGGTCATTATCCTACATTATCCTAAAGGGCAAGGGAAACCACTGAAAGATTTAAAGCAGAGTTTGGACTCATAATTTTATTTTAGAAAAAGTCACTCTGGTAGGGAATGGACTGAAAAAGCATTAGCAAGGACTCTTAATTATTTTCCTGGGGGTTCTACTATAATAAGTGGTCAATATTACCAAGAGAGAGATCTTGATCTTTCAGATGTTCCTCTCTGGCTGGACTAGAAGCAAATGCTTTTCTGTATCCTGCTCTTCAGGTCTTAAGCACTCCCAACCCTCTAGTTCTCCACCCTCCACCCCATGCCCTCAAATACTTAAGGAAAATCCAATGTAACCAAATGATGGATTGTCAGAGCCAGAGGTTGAAAGGAAAAAAGGAAGCCCCATAGATGGTGATGATGGGAATGCAGGGTCAAGGCACCCCAGGGAGGAAGGAAAAAAAATGAAGGACCCAGAGAGGAGGTTTGGGTGTGACCCATAAATCACTCAAAGAAGAAAAAGAGACAGAAATGCTTTTCAGCATCCTCTGGATACATGTGTGTGACTGACAGTCTGATAAAGCCTATATTTTTGTCCTTACAAATATTAGGGAGTTAACAAGTTATTGATTATGAACATCAATATTTAATGTCATTGTCACCAGTACTCTGAAGAAAACTATCATTCTTAGTTTGGGAATGAATGTGGGACCTATTGTGTCCTGGGAAATTCAGGGAAAGCTTCCTCCAGAAGGTGGCAGTGAAAGAAGCCCTGTGATCTGAAGTAATCAGGCAAAGAACACGGGGTAAGTGGCCACGGGCATAGGCAATGGCATGGACAAAGGCACTGAGGTGGGAAGGGGTTTGATGATTGCAAGGAGTTAGAAGAATACTGCAGTGACTGGAGCATAGTGAGGAAGAGGGACAGAGGTGCGTGATAAGGTAGGGCCTGGCAGGATTGGAGCTGCAGGCTTTCAATAAATGTGTAACACTCTAAATGATCCAAGAAGTGCAAGCATTTGGGTATTTTATAAGATTATCAAATTCAAATGAATCATTTCCTATATTCGACCACCTTCCATGGAAAATTATACTTAGTACATCAGATAAAGTACAATTATTGTTTTGCTACTGTGACTATTAAGGGCTATAGTTATGACAATAGAATGGTATATGATCCCTTCTTTTTCATAGCTCTGTTTCTAAGCTGACATTGTATTTGCATTGCTAAAGACTTTATACTAGGTAGGGAGATTAACAAGCAGTGCAGCAGAAATATGAGAGTCATTACTGCTGATTAAATGATAATTTTCTAGAGCGACATTATGCATCAGAAAAGAAAATAATGAGCTCACTTGAATTTATGGACCCCGCGGCAGCTGGGAGAAGTTTTCTCATTTGCTCATCAACGGTTTCCACACCAAATATTCAAAAGGATTATACAGATATTTGGGCTAGGCACAGACTTAGAGGTTAAAAAGTGGGCACCTTGGCAGGGAGGCTTACATCATTGTAATCAGCCTGCTGGAAGTAATAAATAATGCTAGTAAAGACAATAAAAGATATTTGCATATATATTCTAGTCTATCCATTACTTCTTTAAGTCAGGAAGAGACGAAAACAGATAGAAGCTGGTGGATGGAATGCAGTAAGGAGGAAGCCATAGTTTGACACATGGAAAGCAATGGAAATCAGAGTCCAAGAAAGGCCAGTTTGACGTACAGAATGCCAGTCAATTATCTAATACATTAGTTTGCTAGAGTTGACATAACAAACTACCACAGACTGGATGGCTTAAACAACAGAAACTTATTTTCTCACAGCTTTGGAAGCTAGAAGTCTGAGATCAAGGTGTCAGCAGGATGGATTTCTTCTGAGACCCCTCACTTTGGCTTGCAGATGGCCGGCTTTTCACTATGTCCTCACTCTGTCTATGTTTCATCTATGTCCTAAACTTCTTATAAGGACACCAGTGATACTGGATTAGGGCCCACCACATAACCTCATTTTACCTTAATCTCCTCTTTAAAGGCCCTATTTCCAAATAGTCATTTTCTGAGGCACTGGGGCTTAGGATTTCAAAATATGAATTTTGGGGGACACAATTCAACCAAAACACTCGACAAATATTAATTGAGCACTTACTTTGTTCAGGGCATTGTTCAAGGCACTGCACATAAAGGAAGACATGGCCCTGTCCTCATGGACCACAGGAGATGTGGGGAAGACAGACATCTAACAGAGGATCATATACAAATACATTATTTAATAATTAATCACACCTGTGCGACATGCTGCCAAGAAGTGTGTGAAGTAGGGGAGGGTCCTGGAGGCATGTCTGGAAGAAGGAAGCTTTAGCCACAACTGGAAGAGGGTATAGCCATGAGCTGTAGGAAGAAGACAGGTCACCCAAGAATAAGAAAATAGCATGTTTCCTGGGGGCAAGCAGAAAAGACTGCTGTGTGTTGGCAGGGTTTAGTGAAGCCAGAAGGACTAAGAGAAGAAAATAGATTTGTGCAATGAGTCTGGAGCCATCAGCAGATGTCAGACCATTTGGAGAAAACTGAAGTTTGATTGCTGGGGAGAAGTGTAGCATGTGCAGAGTGGCATGCACTAATGTGAGTCCTCTTTATGGGCGCATTGGGAGGTAAGTGAGAAGACAGTTGTCTAATAATTTTGAGAGGTGATTTAGTCCACTGGTTAAGAACTAGACGTCTGGCCCAGACTTTATGGGTTAGTTGATCCTGGCTCTACCACTTGCCAGTGTTGTGACTTTTGGTGAGTTTCTTAATCTCCCTGTATACCATCATCTTCAGCTCCTCATTCAGCCTAATCACAGTATATACCTCATACGTGGAGTCAAACGAGTGGATGTACATAAAGTACACATGTGGATGTATGTAACTAGCAGTTTCTGACACAAAGCAGCATTCGAGATATCACACGCTTTATCATTAGCAGAAATAACAGAAGATAAAATCTGCATAGCATATGAAGAAGTTGCTTAAAGGTAAGATAACGGTAGAAAGCAGAATTGTCTCTTAACGATCATTTCAACAAGCATTTATTAATTCATATCTGATTATGATGAAATTTTCCTTTAAAAGATCTTTTAAGAAATCGATGGAAGCACATTAATGACAAATGTGCATTGGTTCTAAGTGCTGCTCTGGTCTTGGAGAGTAAATATCTTCCACCCGTACCTTTCCACTAAAACATTTAATCTAAGTTGCCTTGCTCTCTTTTTAGCAGTTTAAAATTTCTCTTTTCTACCTAGCCTGCTGTTTCACACGGTCATGGTATACATATTTGACAAAGGAAAGACTATGATAGAAAGCAATTGCCTCCAAATGAAAGAACGGGTCTAGAGGAAACTCATTCAAATATTGGTACTCTCTAAAATCACTAGAGCCAACAAGATTCACTGTGTAAAATGCTATTCCTAAGGTTAACAGCGTAACTTCCTCCCTCTCTGCCAGAAAATAAGTTATCAAAATCTCAACTTTAAAAAAAAAAAGTCACCTTAATCTTATTCTTACTTTTTTATAAAGAACTACCTGACTCATCTAGTTGGCTCATTAATACTTGGGATCCTGTCATGAATTGCTTTCTGCTATAGCACACGTTCCTATCTGACAGTATGGTTGCATTTTGAAAGTTCTATTACTGCTTTGTTGGGCACTCGATACATATTTGTTGAATTAGTGAATCAGAAATAGTCCTCAGAGCAATTCCGCAGGATGATGGTTATTTCTCCATTTTACAAATGTGAGAGCTGAGGTTGACGGATGTTAAATAATCCATTCAAGGCAGCATAGTGGTGAATGACAGGAGAAACGAAGTCCAGGTCTTCTAGATTTAAAAGCCACACCATGCCTGTTCTGATTTGTGTGAATGATGCCACAGACTAAAAAAGGTCCTGATCACTCTGGTTTGAGGATATCTTCTTTGCTACAGGACACGTAGATACCTATTTCCTGCCATAACCCTCACCAGACTGCGTGGATTACTCCGGTGTCCCAGCACTAACATAGTCACTGGCACTTACTAAATGTTCAGTATCATAGTTTTCAAAAAATAATAAGATTGCAAATATAATGTAAAGGCAAAAATAATTTTGACTTCATATATCTTTTAAAGTCTGCATATCTAATCTATTGGATCTCATAAAAATATAGAAATATGTTTTGTGATACAGAATATGCACCTCATATTTGATGGTTAGCATTCCATCTTCAAAACTTGAGAATGTTGCTCTCATTCATTTTTTTTTTTTTGAGACAGAGTCTCGCTCTGTTGCCTAGGCTGTAGTGCAGTGGCATGATCTCGGCTCACTGCAACCTCCACCTCTTGAGTTCAAGCAATTCTCCCTCCTCAGCCTCCTGAGTAGCTGGGACTACAGGCATGTGCCACCACACCTAGCTAATTTTTTGTATTTTTAGTAGAGATGGGGTTTTACCATGTTGGCCAGGATGGTCTCAATCTCTTGACCTCATGATCCTCCCGCCTTAGTCTCCCAAAGTGCTGGGATTATAGGCATGAACCACCATGCCCAGCTGAGTGTTGCTCTCATTCATAAGGCTCCTATTCATTTAACTCTTCAACGATATCTTCCCATTCTTCACTTCCCATTCTTACTGTTTCCATTGGTTCCATCCGCATCCTTGTCTCTCTTTACCTCTCAGCTTCCAACTTCCTGAGGGGACTTATAGCCACACCCATAACTGTGGCTACCAATTTAGTGACATTGTCATGGATTCCCAGCTTTCCTTTGGATTTATTCCTCCAGCTTCTGGAAATGCTAACAGATAATAAACCTCAGCTCTCAGCCCTCTCCAGGAATTGCCCTTAACTGAAGAGGACTATTTTACCCAAGGCCACACCTTCCCAGGGGCAGTCAGCTTCCAATAATTGGCAACAGAGGGTGTAAAGGCTGACTCTCCAAACTGGCCCATCCTAGCTCGAGTTTCCCTTGGGGTCAACAGCAGCTGATGTTGAGTGTGCATTATACACACGCCTTCCCTCCAAGCCACGCTGTGGCCTTCTCTTCTCACACTAGTGTTAATTTCAGAACATTCCTAATACACCTCCTGCATGTAAATTTCCATCAGAGTCTGCTTCCAGGAAACCCAGCCTGCAAGAACCAATGACTCTAAAGTTTCTATTTCCAGCTCTCTTCTTTGAGAAGCTCCAGAACCATATCTCTCTCTGTCTTTGGATATCTTCCATTTGGGCATCCTTGACAATCTGAAACCCAACATGCTCAAACTGAACTCATCTTGGTTTTTGAATCCTCAGACTTTGGTCCTCTCTTGAGTTCTCCTTCTCAGGGAATATCACTAGCATCATCTCAGCCTCCCAAGACACAAACCTGGTACATTAGTTATCTATTGCTTGCTTCTAAGTTCATGAAGTCATTGCAGGATACAATTCTTTACAGTCTGCAGGATGAGGACCTCAGATTTTTGCTGGACATTAAGCAGTCATCACTCTCAGTTACTCACTCGTGGTTCTCACCATAGGCAGCTCACAACATGAGAGCTTGCTTCTTAAAAGCCAGCATGGGAGAGAGAGACAGTTCAAACAAGACAAGTGTTAGAATCCCACATAATATAATCATGGAGGTGACACTCTGTTATCCTTGCCATATTCAGCTGGCCAGAAGTAAGTCATAGGTGCTGCCTACCATCAAGAGGAGGGGTCCAGCCAAGGAATACAAGGAGGTAAGGGTCACAGAGGTCATCTTAGAATCTTTTTACTACCCTGGGACTATATTCTGGTTAATTTTGTCCTATGTAGAGTGATTGTCTTACTCTTATCAATAGCAAAAGCCTGGAGTGGTAAGCAATGAAAGATATTTAAAGATCCTCTACAGTTGATGAAATAGAACTAAGAGTAATTATTCTGAGGAGTAAGAGAAAATATGAGCATGAGTGGCCCTGTTCTCTCTGACCCAGCACAAAAACACTGCAGCAGTGTAACACAGTAGGCAGTGGACAGTAACGGGAGCCTGCTATTCAAATTATCCAGAACACTTATTTCCTCACCATTTTTTTAATCTATAATATAAACAAAGAGCTCTCAGTTTCTGCAACCCTTTCAGATACTGTCAGTCTATGCATTGTCGTATCTGAAAGGCTTCCAGAATAGGATGCTGATATTACTTTCAATTGGCATTACTTTCAATGGCGAAAATTGCAAGAACATTTGCATCAACCTAATAAATTCTTTCCTCCATTCTGATTTCAGTATCTACCAGACATCATTGCCAGGTTTCTTTTCCCAACTTGGCTCAAAAAGATGTCACCATTATTATCCCTGATCTAGCAGATTCACATCCTGAATGACAGGCATGATAAAGTTCTGACAAAAAAGAACTTTTGTTTATACAAATTTGAGTTCTTTCACTTGGTGATGGTATGATCTTAGGCTGGCTTCTTAACCTCCATAGGCTTCAGTTTCCTCCCCTGTGAAATGGCAATAATAATATAGCCTCTGTGGTAATGTTAAGGTCAGGTTTAAATACACAAACCATTTAGCATAGGGCTTGCTTGCCATATGGCTAGCATTTCACAAATTCTAGTGCCTAAAATTATAATTATTGCCAAGAACAGTAATTAGTTGCCAGGCCAATAGAAATGTAAAAAACATAGTTTTTCAATTAAATTCATTTAAAAAAACTATTATTTAATGTCACTGCTATTTTATCAAAGAAATGAAACACAATAAACCAAAAAATTCAAAGGACATATTTTTGAATTAAAGAGAATTTTTTTTTAATGGAATGAATTTAGTTTTTGAAGAAAAAAAAAACACTTCACTATTCAACATTGCTTTTTCTTATTTTGCCACCTCATGGTGAAAACTTCATCATGGATTTTCAATGATTCATAGCCCAGGGTTTGGCAATGGCTGGATTAGAAACCCAAGGTCCTATCAGACCAGAGTAATAGTTACTGCCCTCTTGTATCTCAATCACTAACTGAATGATTGGCTTATCTTACATCAACACACGTTTTTCATTAAGATATCTGAAATCAGACAGGGCCTCAAACTTTCAAGCCATTTGGATTGATTTACTGTGAACCAAACCAGTGACTTCTTAGCAATTGGCTCTCTTATTCTGGAGACAGATAGGGTTTAGGGGAGCCATTATACCTTGATGAGTTTGTTTGAAACATACCGGCCCCCTCCCTATGTCTTGGGGAAAGTTTGAGGGGGTGAGAATTGTTATAAAAAACCTCACACATTTTAAATACAGAAACATTCTGCAGTTTTTCTGGTAAATTACACTTGATTGCGTTAGAAAATAAATGTCACAATTGAGAGCAATTTGTAAAAATGCAACTGGAAATAATTTCTTTGCTCATGTTGTTAAAAAGAAATATTCTCTCCTCAATAGTAAATTTAAACAGAGTAGTGTGTGTGGCATGCATTAACTATCATGCAACTCTATGACAGTTTATTTACATATATATGCATGTGAGTGTATATGTATTGGCAGTCATGAAATGTTTGTATTTTAATCTACTATTTCTGTCTGGATGGGAAAAGAAAGAACAGAGATGTGTTTTTTAGACCTTGGCTTTTCTGTAGAACCACTTAGTAATGTGGTATAGCTTGATTCATGGGGGGAAAAAAATAGATTGCTACATTTTTCGGTATATCTTGCAAGTTGCTGGATTACTCAGGATAATTTTAGTTGCAAATGACAGCAACCCAAAACTGGCTTGTGATATGGGGGATAGGGTGGGGTAGGGGAAATGCATTTTTTTTACATAATGGAATCCCATGGTATTTACCTCCAGGAACAGTAGTATCCAGATGCTCAAATGTTGAAATTAGAATTCTCACCCTATCTCACCATTCTGCATTTTCTTTGTTGGCTCCATCTCAGGCTTTCTCCAAGAAGTAACAAAACTGATAACCAGCAAATCAGGATTATATCCTATCAGCCTTTACAACATCAGCTAGAAAAGCATAACTTTTTTCTCAGCAATCCAATGATTAGTGGGCTCCAGCTAGGTCCAAATGTCCAACGCAGAATAAAGCACTAGGCATGGAAATGTGGTAAACTTATTTATTAGAACTAGATCAACTGCTTATCTCTCAGATCTGGAAGTGAAGTCTAGTCTCCCACACCAAAACCCATGTAATCTATAAATGAGAAGTATGTCTCTTAGCAAGAAAGGTTTCTGCAGAGGTACAGTGGGTGGTCAGGCATAGATAGCCCCTACCCTTTAGTGATTATTATATTTTTTTCTTTGCACAACCAATTTAGGCAGTGCATGCTAGAACTCCTATGCTTTCAATAATTAACCCTGTAGCACTAAGATAAAGCATGTTATCTGCCTGGGTTAAAACTGGCAGCTTATCTTGCTGTATCTACCATGAAATAAGACAGTAAGGAAAACACTTTCAAAGAAAATGGATTATGTGGACCCATGAATGTTTCACAGTGTTCCCACATGGAATGAGCAGAGATCACATGTCTGCCCTCACAAGTGGAAAGCCTTTATATGTTCATTCAGTGAAAATCTAGTCACTTAACAATTACAGCTTTTTAACTCCAAAGGAAAAACTGCAGAATCAATATAGCAGAATAAGTATCCAAATTAGAATTGTATAGACTTGTGTTAAAATACTGTCTTAGATCCAATAAATAATAGCTATTAATTTTTTAAGTCCATTGGCTATGTCATATTAGAATAGTTGTTAAACTTTTCTAAAACTAAATTTTCTCATGCCTAAAATAGGAAATAATGATATCTACCTTGCAGATTTGTAACGAAGATGAGACACAGCAGAAATTAAGTGGAACAGTCATGCAGACATGAAATAAATAATAGCTGTTATCCTCAGGAATAAGAATAGCCTTTTAATATTGATACAGAAAGCTATTTTTGAAGATCAAGTGATATAATCATGCAGTATGTTTAGTATATTGTCTGCTTTAAGGTAAGAAGTCCACAAATGTTAACTAATGGTGTTGTTAATAATAATACTAACTTTTATGGCTATGTTGAAGTTGAAATGATTGAATTTATTTTTATTATCTTAGCATCATACCAGGTATAGAGTAAATTTTCAAAACAACTCTAGGGTTTGTTCATTGTAATTATCATTACTGTGTCTAATCATTTGAATAGTAGAATGAATGAATATGTAGCTATTATATGTAGCTACTGTAAGAAGAGTGTCTTGATACAATAATCTCCTGTGCTTATCAAGTGTGAAATATAACTACTTTTTTTTTTTTTTTTGAAACGGAGTCTCTGTTGCCCAGGCTGGAGTGCAGTGGCATGATCTGGGCTCACTGCAATCTCCACCTTGTGGGTTCAAGCAATTCTCCTGCCTCAGCCTCCTGAGTAACTGGGACTACAGTTGCCTGCCACCACACCTGGCTAATTTTTGTATTTTTAGTAGAGATGGGGTTTCACCATGTTGGCTAGGATGGTCTCAATCACCTGACCTTGTGATCCACATGCTTTGACCTCCCAAAGTGCTGGGATTACAGGCATGAGCCACGGCACCCAGCCGAGACAGTTATTCTTAAGTGTCATTTGTATATGTAGAGTTTGTATATTGAAAATATTCCCTTCAATACTTTGCTTCAATTTTCTTCACTTTCCATTGGTTCTTCATTAGTGAAGATTCATCTTTACATTTAGGGGTGGAATAGTTAAGAATATGTTTGCAAATAACTAGATTGTTTACCAAACCCACAGATTGAAGAGTTTTAAAAAGCTCTGGCTTGCATTTCTCTTGCCTCCTATTAAGGTCACAGCTCTTCATCTTCTCCATTACAAGTTCATTTCAGCCATCTCTAGAATCAGGCTTAAGGGGCTGCTAAACTTTAATTGGAATGAGGAAGTCAAGACCCTCTCCAGTTTTTTAAAAAACAAAGCAATGCACCTTAGTGGTTTGGGAGCTTCTCCAAACTCATGCCACTATATTAACAGTCTCATTCCAAAGTATAAATGTCTTGGAAAAATTCTCCGGAAATACAAGCAATTTGAGTGACAAATGTAAAATTACACAATTGGGGGGGAAAGATTGTCAAGCCAAAACATAGAAAGTAATGATTCATTTTAGAAAATAAAATGCTCAAAGAAACATCAGGGAACTTGTTTTCGGCTGCAGTTAGCTTAATGAAACGGTTCTCTAAGTGGATGTTTATTGGAAATCTGTGTTTAGAAGGCTGGAAATTCCATTTTTAAGTTATACTTTTTTTTCTCCCTTCTCCTTCTGCATTTGCTGGCCCATTTTATTCAAAGCCGAACACCAGATATAAATAAGGATTTTTGAACTGCTTTTAAACTGCTGGCATCTGTTAGATTAGAAGGAAGTCTGATTTAGCAAAACTTAGAACAGTACAGAACAATTGCCAAAGCAAGAGAATCTTTTATTTATGTTGTACAACAGTGTTATATAACCAGGCAAGTTGTTCATCTTCATTCTTTATGATGAGTATATGGGGCAATATATCTCTTAATGTTTGGCCAGCTGAGAGCCCATTAGCTGGTGTTGTATTATTTAGATGTTAAATTGATTTGAGAGGAAATTAATTATGTATGTTCAGCTAAAAAACCATCACTTATATAAGAGCTTACTAGCTCTTATGTAAGACCTCTTTAGATTTTTAATTTTTTTATTTTATTTTGGGGAGAAGGTGTTTTTTTGTTTGTTTGTTTTCACTTTTCTTTACTAATTTCTAGAATCTCCAGAAACCACATAGTTAGAAATAGAAGTGCCATTGTCAAAGAGATCTTGGTTTAAAATCCAGCTTACTGTTTTCTAGGTGTTTGAATTTCAAAAGTTATTAATCTTTCCAAGAATATTGCTCATCTATAAAATAGGAATAATAAGAATATCTTCCTCATGTGTTTATTTTGAGGATTAATGCAGATAAACTGCTTAGCACATTGTCTGACTCATAATCTGTATTCAATAAATGTTAATGTTATAAAATTATCACTGCATCCTCATGAATACAAAGTTCTGCAACATGCATGGGGAGTAGTTTTGTGATTTGGTTTGTTTTTAACATTCTTTCTAGGTTCAGCAGAGAAAATATTAGCTAAATCATTTTAGCTATATAGGGACATAATAAGCCAACCTAACAACAGACTGGGAAAGAATTTTTGCCATGACTCTGTTCTGTATGTTAAATTTCATCAATAAAAGCTGGGCAAGAAATGCTAAATAATAGGTATAAGGAGTCAAAAGATGATGGCAAATTCAAGACTTTGTTTTTTGTTTTCTACTATTTTATTTAAAGGAAGGGCCTCTGTATGTTGAAATCTAATGAAATTATACTCTGGAAGTGGAAGAAAGGAACCCTAGTTTAGGAAACAGATCCAACAAGTTAAATGACTTGTCCAAACTAAGACAATGAAGGTAGAATTTATCCTAAAATTCAACTTTTTAAATCCCAACTTTCTTCTGTTCTTTCTCCTACCGTCAACGTGGTCCCTACCAAGTCGATATGAAAGTGGTTGGTTTGGATTCTGCTAATATTACTTTCTATATCCAAGAGTTTTCTGAACTAAGGTTAGAGGTTTTATCTAAACTCTTCAAAATTTTAAAAGATATTTGGGAATAAGTCCTTAGAAGAATTTATTTCAGGAAGTAAAGAATGCATTCAATATACTTATTATTAATATTTTAATAATGAAAACTAATTTAAATTGAAACTTACTAAGCGCCAGGCACTGTGAGATTTATTTCACTCCTACTGGTCCTGTTTCACCCTTACAACAACTATGTGAGGTAGGTTTTAACAAAACTGAGGTTTAGAATGCTTTCCAAGGGTCATGCAATTGGTAGATTGGGACTATAATGTTGGGAGTTGAGATTTAGGAATAGGGCTAGGGCAGATGCTTGTTTTTGAGGTTATCATAAAGAAAGCACTAAGATTAGAGGCACTGACTCCAGAGTTCTCCATCCCTGAAGTTTCCTCCAGTTTCGCTTGAATCTCCTCAAACAGCAGAATTAAGCTTGACTTTTGCATTGTCTGGGTCAAAACTGGCAATCAGTAGATTCCAGAAAAGTTTATTTTAAATGAGCTACTCTGGTCCATGGTACATTTTAAACAATCACTTATGGTGAATGAAGTGTATTCAAACATGATGTAATTAGTAAAAACAAAATCATTTTAAGTGGTATTGCCTAGAGCTCCCGCATGAAAACAACAGCAACAATAACAACAAAAAAACCCTCCAGCATTAATCTCTGCACAGTTAGACGTTAGGAGGAGGTAGAGATTGCCTCTAGCACTCAGATTTCCCTCTGAAGACCTTATCAGGTTCCAAGGTTACAGCCAATAACGAGGTAGAATGTCAGGTCACCCTCCAAGTGGCGGAGATCTTACATCTTCCAGTAAAGGTTTAAAAGGATAGTCTATGACAATGTTAAGTAAATGCCAAAAAAAATCTGAAAATGGCTCCACTCTACAGATCTCTAGATGATTGCCAAGGTGCAAGAGGCTAAGGACCTCATGTACCTTACTGATTGCTGTATTTTCAGCTCTGAACACACGGATCACAAAATAAATTTGACTTGACTTCTCAGTCCCAGAAAAGCCAGTTAGCCATTTGGCTTGAGCTCTTTTCACACAGGTACCTCTATAATAATCAAAATTGATATAGATGAACCTGCTCCCATGTGCCAATCACTTTTCTAAGTGACTTACATCTGCTAATTCGTCTCCACCACAACCCAATGAGGAAGGTACTATTATTAGCACTGTCTTAAGGTAGGAAACGGAAGGACAGAAAGATTAGAAATATGCCCAAGGTTGAAATGTTAGGAAAGGGCAGAACTGGGATTCAAAACTAGGATGCCTGCAGAGCCCACACTACTTACCACTATGCTGGCTATACTGTCCTTTGCCATATTCATAGCAGTCTCTATTTTTTCAGGATTTACTGTGTGCCAATGTGAATTATGCTGAGAATTTTACAAGTTATTTCATTAGAGCAATATGACAGTTCCATAAGGTGGATGCTATTATCGGCCCCAATTTATAGATAATGAGACTGAGGCTCATAGATGATGTGTAATTTTTCCCAGTCATATTGAGTCAGAATGAAATTCAAACTTGGATCATCTCACACAGCCAACATGCCTAACCCCACTCAAAATACCTCTCAAGAAGCACTCTTTTCAACAGTAAATCTTTAAGTGCTCTAAACCACTAGGAACTTATTTCTAGCTGAACAGAATCAAGGAAAGTGAGATCTGATTGCCAACATAAAACTTTTTTTTTTTGAGACAAACTCTCACTCTGTAGCCCAGGCTAGAACGCAGTGGCACGATCTTGGCTCACCGCAACCTCTGTCTCCCAGGTTCAAGCAATTCTTCTGCCTCAGCCTCCTGAGTAGCTGGGATTACAGGCACACACCACTGCATCCAGCTAATATTTTGTATTTTTAGTAGAGACGGGATTTCACCATGTTGCCCAGGCTGGTCTTGAACTCCTGACCTCAGGTGATCCACCCGCTTCGGCTTCCCAAAGGGTTGGGATTACAGGCATGAGCCACTGTGCCTGGCCAGAATTTATTGTTACACTTAAACTGTATTCTCCTGTAAATATGTTTGAACTGTTAATATATTTTTGAAAAAATTTAAACACTTCTTACTTTAAAATACAGTTGTCCCCACTTATCCATTGGGTATACGTTCCAAGACCTTCAGTTCATGCCTGACACTGCATTCATTGCTATGCAGTTTACGTAGTACCAAACTCCATATATACTACGTTTTTTTTTTATACATACATACCTACAATAAAGTTTAATTTATAAATTAGGCATACTAAGAGATTAACAATAATTAATACTATAATAGAATAGGACAATTATAACAATATATTGTAATGAAAGTTATGTGAATGTGATCTCTCTCTCAAAATGTCTTATTGTACTGTTCTCACCTTGTTATCAGTTGATCTGATAACAAGGTGGCTACTAAATGACTAACAAGTATGCTAGACAAAGGTGTGGAGTGAGATCTTATCATACTACTCAGAATGATATACAATTTTAAACTTATAAATTGCCCATTTCTTGATTTTCCATTTAAAATGTTGGGACCATGGTTGACCATGTGTAACTGAAACCACAGAAAGTAATACCATGGATAAGGGAGGACTGATATAGATTTAGATTTACACAAAAATTACAAAGAGTTTTTATATATCTTATACCAAATTTTCCTTATTATTAATACCTTACATCAGTATGGGACCTTTGATATAATTTAATGAATCAATACTGATAACTATTAACTGAATTTCATACTTTATCCAGATTCCCTTAAGTTGTACCTAATGTTCTTTTTCTGTTCTAAGATCCCATCCAGGATACCACATTACATTTAGTAATAATGTATCCTTAGCTGTAACTTTTCTTAGCTCTACCTATTTCTCAGACTTACCTTGTTTTTGATGACCTTGACTGTTTAGAGGAGTAGTCATGTGTTTTGTAGACTGTTCCTCAACTGAGGTGTCTTTGAGTTTACGTCGTAATTAGAGGTTATACCTTTAGGAAAAAGAGACCAGAGAGATAAAGTGCCTTTTTCATAATATCGTATCTAGAGTAGATGCTATTAACATGACTTGTCTACATGAATGTTAATCTTGATCTCTGGCTGAGCTAGCATTAGGTTCCTACACTGTAAATTTACTCTTTTGCCCTTCTCTCCACACTTTAGTCTTTGGAAGGCAGTTACTATAAGAAGCATACACTTTAAGAGGTAGAAAGTTATGTAGAATAGATTTCTGTATGCACCAATAGAGATTTAACTATTTACTCAATAATTTATTTATATCAATTTAGATTCACATATATTTATTTTATACTTTTAGTCATGACGCAATATTACTTTCTTTCGTGGATCACATTGTTCCAGCTTTGATCATTGAGGGCTCTTTCAGATGGCTGTTGTGTCCTTTTGACATACCTCATCACTGTATTTTACTTTTGTTTCCACGTAGTTCCTTAAATTTTGACAATGTAAGATGCTCCAGCTTCATTTTGTATATTTTCTGCTAGAAGCTTAGAATCAATCGTGTGTGCAAAGAGCTCTAAGTCATTTTATTAGAAAATGATATTAAAAGCCAGCATCTGTATGTTAGGTGTGCTGGTTGCCATGGAATATCATCACTTCTAGGCTTTCTTAGCTGACAAACCAAGGAAATAAACGTATGTATATATATGTGTGTTTATTAACATATGTATATACACATATCTGTAAGTATAAACTATCCATATGTACTATACTAATCCAAACATGAGTTTATACTGAAGTATCCAACTCTAATCTATTAGAGTTGGATCATTCTAGACTCTTCTCTCCTTGTTTGTCTGTAACTTCTTACTCTAGCAATGAGACAACTGGCTTGCACCATTTGCCATTCATTTGTTTAATTGTTCTATCAGGGTGCATGTATGGCAATATCATATTGTTAAAAGATAGCCCATGGACAACCACTTTTTCAACTAAATTATAGTGCTTTTGTGCAGGTATTTAAGAAATCTTAAAGTCTTAAGATTTCTCCCATTTACAAAGTTACTTTGGTTGGCACCGTTCCCCATTACTTCTTTCAATAAAGTCATTTCATACGTTTGTAATACAGTTAGACTCCTTTGTCACAGTTTGCACTCTATCCGGGCCTCCCATAATCTCCTAAATGATTTTTTTTAATGTGCATACATCAGGACTCACTCTTTTTGCTTGCTGTAAAGTCCTATGGGTTTTAACAATTGTATAGCATCAAGTGTCTACTACTATAGGACTATACAGAATAGTTCCTCTGTCTGAAAAAGTCTTCTGTACTCTAATCTTTCTGTTATTCTTATAGTTTTTCCCTTTCTAGAATATCATATAAATGGAATAATACAGTAGGTAGCCTTCTAGACTGGCTTCTGGAACTTAGCACTATGGATTTAAGATTCACCCACATCTTTGCATAACTTGGTAATTCATTTCCTTTTTATTGCTAAATAATATTCCGGTGTATGGGTATACCACAATTTGTACATCAGTGCTTTTAAAGACATCTTGGGCCGGGTGTGGTGGCTCACGCCTGTAATCCAAGCACTTTGGAGGTCAAGGGGAGTGGATCACCTGAGGTTGGGAGTTCAAGACCAGCCTGACTAACGTGGTGAAATCCTTTTTTTTTTTAATAAAAAGGACATCTTGGTTGCTTCCAGTTTTTGGTGATTTTTATTAAAGCTACTATAAATATTTGCATACAGACATCTGTGTCGGCATTAATTTTCAAGTTAGTTGTGTAAATACCTGGAGCATTATTCCTAGATCATATGGTAAGACTGTATTTAGTTTTGTAAGAAACTGTCAAATTGTCTTCTAAAGTGTTGGTGTCATTTTGCATCTGCACCAGTAATGAATGAGAATTCTTTTTTTTTTTTTTTTTTT